>JAVQJS010104422.1:0-14112 GCA_036024795.1 Galaxias rostratus | reverse complement strand
CGCTAGCTGGTCGGCGCACGCTTTGAGGACACGGCCCTGGTGACTTCCGAGGGTTCACTCTTTTAAAAGCTCTCCTCACGTCAGCCGTAGACAGGGACAGAGTGCAGTCGTCCTGGTCCTCAACTAGCCTAGCAGCAGGGACGGCGTTGCTCGCCTCAAACCGTGCGTAGAAGTTGTTGAGTTTGTCAGGAAGAGAGGCGGCGGGCAGCACATCACTGCTATTTCTCCCTTTGTGGTCTGTGATGGAACGCAGTCCGCACCACATGCACCTTGGGTCCGAGCTGTGGTAGTCGGACTCAAACTTGTCCCTGTAGGCTCTTTTGGCATCTCTGATGGCCCTCCTCATATCTGGATTTCCTCAAGGCCTCCAGGTCCCTAGAGCTATGTGCAGAGGACCGTGCTCTGAGCTTCGGACATCACCATTAACCCAGGGCTTCTGATTTGGGAAAGTCCTGACACTGAGCCTCTGAATGACATCATCGATGCACTTAGAGATGTAGGCTGAGACAGAGTCTGTCAATATATTATCAATATATCAGCTGCAACACAGAACATCTGCCAGTCTGTGGTTTCAAAACAGTCCTGGAGGGTGGCAATGGATGCCTCACTCCATCATTGAACTGCCCAAAAAACTTGCCACACGTATCAGCAAAAGGTTGTCAAATAAAACAATGTGATTTAGCTTTGCAGACATATTGTTACCTACTAATGTTATTAACCCACATCACAACCTAAATACAGAAATGCAACAGCTTATCCTTGACCAATTGTATATTTGAAAGTCCTTGTCTTATCCTGTCTTATGTCTTATGTTTGACCCTCTGTCTTCATTCACGATTCAAATTTAATGGCCACAGTGTCAGGGAAAAACAAGTAAAAAAGCCTTCTTAACGTTCTTAACCACCCCCCCCCCCACCCCCACCCCCATCTTTAACAGAGATACACAAATTTTGGATTGGTAAGCACGATTTGTTTTTAAATCAATATTTTTTTGTACTTTTAACACTGGTTTTTGAATGAATAACTTTGTTTTACTCAGATTGAATAGCTTATTTTCCACAAACTATGTTTTAAAAATGTCTTCCACAATTTCCAAAAGTGTTTGAATATCCACCCATGTATATAATACATTTGGAAGCTTATTATCTCTAAACAGGACAGTAGTACAATGAATTAGAGATTTCATTATTTAGAAATTCCTCTAGCCATCTAAATCTGTGACCAGTTGGAGGTACGTGAAGACACCTCCACCCTCCCCCACCCTCCACGCACAATAGGCCACTTTAATTTCTACTGTCACTTTATACAGACTCTGTCACCTCAGTACCCCATACACCGGACATCTTTATAACTTATAGTTGTATATTTTGAATTAGATTTTATTTACTTTGCATTAGATTTTATTGACCTATTTTGTTATATCCTATTAATGTCTGCATTAGCGTTAGGTGTCATAGAGACACAAGAATTTAATTGCATACTTTTGCATACTTTTGCCTAAAAAAACCTTGAACCTTGAACAATTCTGAATGCCCTATTGTGTCTCTCAATTTTACCCCAAAGAACCTTGTCAGACCACAATTCACAAATATACTCAGTGGTATGTGTTAGGTGGTCTTTTTATATTATACAGTTCAATTAATTTTGTTGGGTATTGGAAACACACACCCAAAAAGTATTTTAGGACACCACTATTTTGCTAAACATTTTTACACCTTTGGCAAGTATTTGTAATTGATAAAATGTTAGATTATGGATCATTCTTTTGCCTATCTCTGGTTTAGACCCTATATAAATCAAGATAGATGGAATCCCTGACTTGCATGTTTGTTATAGTAATACTAAAACATGTTAAACTCACACTGCCTGGCGGAATCTATAACACTAACTGCAGGTTTCACTCACCGGTAATCTTCACAGCAACATTGCACCAATTGGCTTACTTACCTTTGTAGTGACTTGTCATCTGGACCTACTGGTTAAACTAGGCAATGGAAAAACAAGTGAAAAAATACACTGGCATTAACCGATCACAATCTGAAATCCCAACAAACCAACCATATAGTAAAATGTGCTGGCTACAACACATTTTGAGGTTTAGGGTTCATATCCCCACAAAACAGATTTACTTGGGTAAGGTTTGCAACATGTACAATTAACCAACGTGTAATCTACTAAAAGTATTTGAAATTTTTGTTCAACCATCTGTTAAAACGGACGAGTATTTATGCTCTGTCACCTCCCTAGTTTCTGACTATTATCTAGACTAAAAGACTCGATTTGGATAGCTTTATTTATTTAACGTCTGAAGAGTTAGCTGCTTGTTTAATTAAATCATTAAAAAAATGAGCAAGATATAAAAAAAAATTATTTAAGCAGAACATTGTAATGTCTTACTTCAACTTTTCCAGACCAGAGAGAGCCTTTTAGGGCAGTGTACATAAGGCTCCTGAAATCCTCCTCTTCTGTAACACCTCTGGGGAGGAAGAGGCAAAGGCCACAGGTTGAGGAGTATGGCAGTTTGCTGTCCCATCCTCCTGGTCGTAAAAAGTAAATCTCGCAATTACAATGGAAGCCAAGAGGATGTACGGGATCAGCCGGTCAGGAAAACGGAGTATCCAGAGGAAACCCATACGGGAGAACATGCAAACTCTACACAGAAAGATCCTTGGGTCAGGTTGGGATTGATCCCAAGACCTTCTTGCTGTGAGCCTCTTCTATGTGAGGAGTGGAAAGTTGAAAGTAATAATGAAGATAAGAGTCATAGGGCATCAACTTAAAAGTGTATGCATGCCGGACAGAAGTAAAACCTTTTTTATTGTTAAGCAGAAAAAGACATGAGCGATAAGAGCCCGCTGTAAAAACTTTGTGAATAAAATTTAGAATCAATGTAAAATGTCGTCAGTTGGTCCGTATTTTGTAAAGAACTGTTGTATTTTCTCTGACGAATAGAAGTGCACATCCATTTGCTTAGGTAGTGAATAAAAGTATTTAAATTGATCAGGTTATACAATTTTTACGTAATTTGTGACTGTGAGCATATTGTTCTCAACAGCAAAGCTATCCACATTGAGCAATGACAATAGATTGGAAACAATCTCAACATCAATACTTCCACCAAATGGAAAACAAAGACAACTGGCAACAGGTTTGATGGATGAAAAGTGGGTAAAACGCCTCTTGAATTATGTCGAGATGCACTGAACTCTTCCTAACGTGTACTGTCAAGCTGCTTGATGTCCATTCCTTCTCTCATATTTAAATTCTTCCCACTATGGGTAATTTTACTGTATTATTATCATGCAGAGCTGAATAAGCATTATAATCATTGATTAATAAAGTGTGCAACAAAGTATGTGTGCAACTAAATGTTAAATTACTGGCAAGGCACAGGGGGATGTGAGATGCTTGGAGACAGATAACAGAGGAATCCCTGAGGCCGCCGATCAGAGAGGACGACGCTCCGCGGGCAGAACTCTTGCTGTACTCATATATAATACAGGGTCAGGGAAAGCTCAGTGCCAGACATTGTCAACTGATACACTTTGTTATTTGTAAGGGAAACATTGTCACACCCAGAGCTTGTTACTTGCATTTTTCTTAAATAAAACTGACTGAGAACCAAAGAACTACTGTTATTGCTTCATTCAGAACACACAGACAACACCACACAGTGCTTGCTGGTGAATGGTACAAAGATGGTTAAGGGTGTCTAGGAGAGACTCACTTTGTTTGCACAGCACTATGAAAAATCTGGTGTGGCCCACCATGGTTGGAGCACCATCAGTTATGTGGGAGATGAGTTTAAAGAAGGGCAGTTGGCTCTCTTAAGAAAATCCATGTGCGTGTAAAAAATATTCTCTCCTTTTGTTTGTACTATCAAACAAATCACTATCACTATTGCAAAATAGTTAGCCGCTCTTTTTTGCAACATTCTGATTAAAAACATGTACTATTGCCACATCCTTCAAATCTGTTGACTCATCAAACCGGGGAGAAAACATACACAGGCGTGGATGTCTCTTCAGTTGCTCTTCCACGTTCTCTGACATCGACTCACTGCCGTGTAACTAACAGAATTCCGGCAACTGATAGGCTACAGTACATCTATACATTCTTTGGGTTACAAAAATATTTCATATCTGACAACACAAATAATAAGGAAAAAGGATGAGCCTGTATTTGAGCCTGGTCAAAACTCCTTTCAAAACTCCACAAATTCAAAAAACCTTGTTGTGTCACTCTTCGCCATTGTCTAAAGTAAGTTCACTGAGAGAGCAAACTTTGTGTCAGTTTAAAATTTACAGCATTCTATGCAAGAAATTGGGGTTATCAAGTGGTTTAACAGTGATGGTTCCAAATTTTTGTAACTTACCACACTTTTATTAGTGAAAGCAGATTAGTATATTTTCAGTTGGTCCAAATGTGAACAGTTTTAGTGTCAAGTGACGTTTTAGAGTCGATAAATTTTACGGAATTGATACTTTGGTGTAGCCAAGCGGTACCTTTAAAGAGCTCTTGACCTCCCATGGCCAAGTTTGTCACTAGTTTACTTCTTTGTCTGGGAAAAATAATGTATACAATGCTACAGATACTACTAAAAGCTGCCTTCACAGGTGAATGGTCGTTTACCGAAATTATGTCTAAAAAGTTAAATGTTTCAAGGCTGAAAACCGCTAACGTGTCAAACGACTTTTTTAAGACTATAAGAACAATGAAGCTTGACTAATTAGCTGGTCAGTGGTCAGCATCATCTGAAAAACGTGTGTCACTATTACCCCTCAAAAATGCACTTTCAAATGTAACCGCCCTTCTGGTGCACTTCCTCCTAACTTACAGACAACGCCTGAACAGGAAAAACCATTTTTTCGGACAGTTCAACGCTAGGCCACAGAATCCATTGCCACCCTCCAGGACTGTTTTAGAACCACAGACTGGCAGATGTTCTGCGTTGCAGATGATGGAGACATTGATGAATACACAGACTCCGTCTAAGCCTACATCTCCAAGTGCATCGATAATGTCATTCTGAAGATCAATGTCAGGACTTTCCCAAATCAGAAGCCCTGGGTTTGAACTGTGAACTTTGAACTTTGGGTTAATTGTGATGTCCATGCTAAGTTCAGAGCACGGTCCTCTGCACATAGCTCTGGGGACCTGGAGGCCTTGAGGAAGTCCAGATATGACCTGCGGAGGGCCATCAGAGAGGCCAAAAGAGCCTACAGGGGCAAGTTGGAGTCCGACTACCACTGCTCGCACCCAAGGCGCATGTGGTGTGGACTGCGTTTCATCACAGCCGACAAAGGGAGAAATAGCAGTGATGTCCAGCCCGCTGCCTCTCTTCCGGACGAGCTCAACACCTTCTACGCACGGTTTGAGGCGAGCAACGCCATTCCTGCTGTTAGGCTAGATGAGGACCAGGATGACTGCCCTCTGTCCCTGTCTACGACTGACGTGAGGAGAGCTTTTAAAAGAGTAAACCCTCGGAAGTCACCAGGGCAAGATGGCATTCCAGGCAGTGTCCTCAGAGCGTGCGGCAACCAGCTAGCAGATGTATTCACCTCTATATTCAACCTCTCCCTAAAACAGTCTGCCGTCCCCTCCTGCTTCAAACAGTCCATCACTCTTCCTGTGCCGAAAAAACCTGCGATCTCCTGCTGGAATGACTACCGCCCTGTTGCACTGACCTCCATCATCATGAAGTGCTTCGAACGGCTTGTCAGAACCCACATCTGCTCCTTTCTTCCTGACACCTTTGACCCTCTACAATTCGCATACCGCCCCAATAGATCTATAAACGACGCCATCGCCCTGACAGTGCACACCGCCCTCTCCCACCTGGAAAAGGTAGACACTTATGTGAGGATGCTGTTTATTGACCTCAGCTCAGCATTCAACACAATTGTGCTTGCTAAGTTCGTTCCCAAGATCAGGAACCTGGGTCTAAACAACTCCCTCTGCAACTGGATCCTGGACTTGCAGATCCCAAGTGGTAAGAATGGGTAACCTTACCTCTTCTGTATTGACCCTGAGCATCGGAGCCCCTCAAGGTTGCGTCCTCAGTCCCCTCCTGTATGCCCTGTTCACACGACTGTGTTGCAATACGCAGCTCCAATGTCATCTTCAAGTTTGCAGACGACTCCACCATCCTGGGTCTCATCTCCAACAACGATGAGACTGCCTACAGAGATGAGGTCAGCGCCTTGGCCACATGGTGCCAGGACAACAACATCTCTCTCAACGTCTGCAAGACTAAGGAGATGATTGTGGACTTCAGGAAGCGACAGGGAGGGGGTCATACCCCATTCACGTCGACAGAGCTGAAGTGGAGAGAGTCTCCTGCTTCAAGTTTCTTGGTGTGGTCATAAATGATGACCTCACCTGGTCGAGGCAATCTGTCGCAGGAGTGAAAATTGGCCCAAAAAATAAATAAAATGTACTCCAATTCCCACTGTCCACATCCCCCATCTGTACATATGATGTATATCTTAGTTACTTTTATATTATTTAGATATCTGGTATGGATATTTTGGCTCTGTTCTACATAGTTGCTGCATGTCATGTCATAGGAATTTCTTTGCTCAGAATGATCCTGTATTATACTGTGCAGTTGACAAATAAAACACTTTGAACTTTGAACTTACATGTAAGAAAAAATTATGAAAAAGTAAATTAAATGTTTTTTTGTTGTTGTAAAAATGCCAATTATTTAATAATTATTGCTTGAATATCATTGCCCCTACAAGAATTGCCACCTTAACGTGGTGTAGGTGTTTCAGTGTCCCTGTGACCCTGGGGGCTGTATGGTTGGGGGCAGTAGCCCCTTGTAGTGTCTCCCATGACAAATTGGTCCCAGGGGAGGGTCAAGACAAAGCGCAATTCACAAAAAACCCAATAAGCTGGCGTCAAACAAAGAAAACGCTGGTGGACACCAGGAAGCCGTCAAGCGGAAGCAGGAGGCCTTTTGGGCTTGGTTGGCCCAGGGGTCTCCTGAAGCAGCAGATGGGCACCGGGCAGCCTGAAGGGTTGCAGGTTTAGTTGTCAAAGAAGCAACTTGGGTGTGGGAGGAGTTTGGGGAGGCTATTGCGAGGGACTTTTGGTTGGCCTCACGGAAGTTCAGGCAAACCATTCGACGTCTCTGAAAGAAAAAACAAGGATTGACTCAGGCTCGTTTGAACAGGGGAGGAGAACTGCAAACCCAGACTGGATCTGGAGCCTATGACAGCTGACATAGGACGAGAGGCGGGATATACCCTGAACAGGTCACTGGCTTATCACAGGGCCAACACATAGGGACAGACAACATGTCACACTCTCACATTCACACCTATGGACATTTTAGAGTCACCAGTTAACCTGCATATTTTTGGACTGTGGGAGGAAGCCGAAGTACCCAGAGGAAACCCACGCTAACGCAGGACCTTTTTGCTGTGAGGCAACAGTGCTAACCACCAAGCCACCGTGCTTCCTCTTGGTGCCCCATAAAATAGTCATTACTAAATAAATCACAAAATGTTTTAATATTTTCCCCAGCATCAGAATGATGATGAGAATTTGACAAACATACAACTAGGTGGCGTTAGAGATACAGGCTGTATTCGGAATCGCGTACTACAAGTACTTAGCATACTGCAATCCCTAAAATTAGTATGCAGTATGTCAACGGTAGATTGCAATTTGAGTATGGAAAATGTTCCTGGATGACATTCTCAAATTGGGCAGATGGCCAGTTCCCAGGAGAAGTTATTAGACAATACTTCACATACAAAATGCAAATTAGCAACTTCCTTCTAGCTTTGACAGTATTGCAAAAATATTGAGGTTTTGGTCACATGTTCCAGTTGAGTTACTAACAATAAATTAATCTTTGTGAATAAATTGTATTCCAAATGTTGATTTAAGTAGTCTGTTTAGAGTATGTACTCAATGAATATGAAGAAGATAGTATGTGTCGGCAGAACCCAGCCACAGTCATGTGCTGGTCATACCGGTCGTTTGCTTTGAGATCTATGGTTTATTTGCCTTTTATCACCCAAATTGGTAAAGCTACAGTCAACATTGTCCTAGCTTGTCACCAGGAATGACCAAATACCATAGCTTTTATGCATAATAACTACAATTACCTGTTCTATCTATACACTCCTACTTAACAGTAGTCTAGTAGTCCATCCTAGAATTGCATTAGTAGTAAGAGAAACTAATCTTTTTACATATAGCATCTTATTTATAATATCATTTTGTTCATTCAGAATGCTATATTTTGTTCACATCTAGGTAATTTTGTCTTCCAATGTATATATCTACATACATGAACCAATATGATAATATTGAGAGAGAAAATGAGAATACCCAGCTATTGATCAATACATTGTTGATGCACATTTGACAGCAATTACATCCCAAAGTATTTTTAATAGGATGCCTCAAGCTTGGGATACCTATCTTTGGCCAGTTCTACCCATTCCTCTTTGCAGCACCTCCCAAGCCCCATGAGGTTGGATGGGAAGTGTAGATGCACAGCCATTTTCAGACCACTCCAGAGACGTTCGAATCGGATTTAAGTCTGGGCTCTGGATGGGCCACTAAAGGAAATTCACAGAGTTGTCTTGAAGCCACTACTTTATGTTGGCTCAGGGTTGTGGTCCAGTCCCCGCCACTGAAAAACATGCTGCAAAGCGATGCTGCCACCACCATGCTTTTCTTTATGGATGATATTAACCTGGTGATGAGCAGTGGCTGGTTTTCTCCAAACATGACACCCGGCATTCGTGCCAAAGAGTTCAATTTCTCAGGGACTAAGAGTCTGTCAGACGCATTTTGGGATTTAGGGTTTAATACATTTTGGAATAAGACAGTAAAATAACAAGATGTGGAATAAGTGAAGCGATTTGAATACCTTCCGAATGCACTGTATATCATCAACAGAAAATGTTGGACTTTATCTAGGCAAGAAAACAAGAAACACTTAAAGTTTGAATACTTGTAACTGGGTGAAGTGGACATCCACTAGAACTTGTAACAGCAGAATGGTTATTTATTTAAAACAGCTTAAAGTGATGTAATTTTTGATAATATCCTCTGATAATATCCTCTAATAGGACACCATGTTACGAATGTCCTCTTTACAAGAAGACAATTCATTTGTTAGGCAAATGTTTTATTTTATAAATGAAAATGTATAACATAGTACCACAATATTTCCAACAAGACTGATAGATTGAGATAAAATAGGACTTTTGAGAAACAATACAGTTTAAAAGATAAATTTGCATTGTCAGCAAGATCATTTGTTTATGTTCTCGAGTGTGCCAGTTGGAAGGCGGCACAATTGATGATGACATATAAGCAACAGTCCTATGTCAGTCTTTCTTTCGCTCAGTCATGCTCACGTCCATCTACAGTCTTTTACAGCTATTCACCACTGCTCCATGCAGGTCTCTCAGCCAATGAAATCCCTGAATCATTTGGCGAGTGTTGCTGATTTTCTATTTGCTGAGAAGATCCAGAAGTTGAAACCGTGCCTATATTATTGCTCAGGCCTCCATTGGTGCCACTGTTTTCTCGAGTGTTGTTGTTAAAAGAGCTTTGGCTTGTACCATTGCAGATGCTGGCTGTAGGTTCAGTGTCGTAAGTGCTTGGTGCATTAATGCTGTTTGAGCTGTTATTAGAATTTACTGTTTGAGCATGAGGGAGCGGAGTGAATGAAAATACCTTGTCCCCTCCTGCTGCTAGTGCCCAAGCACTTGGGGATCCAGTCTGACTTGCCCCTGACAAAAGGGGATCCAGATTGAGGTGAGGAGGCAGGGGTCGACGGGACAGGCTGTGGCTGGGCAGAAGTTTTGATATGGGGCACAGCTCTGGAGCCAGATCAGGGAAGGAGAAAGTTGGAACACTGGAGAGTTCTCCATCTTCATTAAGCCAGGGGAAAGCTGAAGATGGTGGTTGGGGAACATGGTTGGGTGTGTCTGGGGCTAGCAGTTGAGAGCCCACTGTCAGAGGGGCTAGGGAGCTGCAGCTCCTATCCCAGTCCCCTGGGGCTCTGCGGGCAGGGCGAGGACGTGGCACAGTGGGAGGAACACAGTGGATGGGGGTCTGTGGACAACTGTAGAACCCGGGCCTCTCAAACAGAGGCATTGAGGAAAAGGCATAGTCTGGATCTCGCTCTTGTCCAGGTGTTTGGCAGACATGGCTAGGGTTGGCAGAGGCTTCAGGATGAATGTATAGGGGGAATCGGCCTAGTGGAGCTCCAGGTCGACGGCGCAGGAGAGAAACCCGAGAGGAGGTGGATGAGCGGGGGAAACTAGGAGACTGGACACCCAGAAGCCGTCCCAGACCTCCAAGGAGAGGGGTGGAGTAGTTGGCCTCCTCGTGCTCCTTGATCTGACCCAGGTTGGGCTGGAACTCCATCTCTTCTTTGGGCACACTAATTTCAAAGAGTCAATCAGTAAGTGCCCTTTAAATGCAATTTTTTTTTTTTACTTATACGAATACAAATTCAATTTACTTAGATCATTAACCAGAAAAGAAGCTGCTGCACATGCCTAATATCCAGAGCAGAGCCCATAAAAGAGGGTTTGCGGTGTTCAGCACTAGCTGAAGTGTAGGGAGGTTGAGGTTCTGACTCATTCCAATATTTGTCCCTCGCAATAAGAGGAAGACTGTCATACATTTCATCCACAGACAGCAAGGACACCTTGAATGAAGGGGAAAACATTTAGAACAGGACAAGATAAGTACCAAAATAAGAATTCTGTCTTATTGATTTGTAATGTTTCTCCCCCATTGTAAGTATGCAAACCTGCAAATTGCGATCAATGAGCCAGTTGGTTTCAAAGTCATCATCGTCTTCCCCAAATGGATTTATAAGTTGTTCAGCAACCTACAACACACAGTTGAAATGTGATGGTCCAGTAGAATCAAATGACCTGAGGACATTCTACAATTGTATAGTATGAAATCCGTCTTAGAGTTATGTACAGATGGACCATGTCAAGCAAAGGTTTGGCCCTTCAATTAAATTCTTCAGTATTAGAAGAACCGGTCTGATGTAAACAAACATTTATCATTAAGCTAAAGCCCAAAAATGTTGTCTTACCTTAAGCCAGCCAACATAAAAAAAGAACTGAAGCAGGGTAAAAACCGGCAGGTAGAAGTCGAGATCATGGCCAGGGTAGCCCTGGGTCGGGTCCAAGAACTGACGCCCAATCAGACAAGCAAGGAAAAAACTGTAGACTGCCACTGTCACCACCTATGAAATTAAACTATTCATAGGTTACAGGATACACACACAGCGTTGTGAAGACTTAAGAAACATAACTCATTGTTGCATTCTACATTGTCAAAAAAACTTGAGAGGTATGGGAGGGTACAATTACAATTTAATTTCTGTTACACAGTGAAAGAGAAAACAAACAAATGCAAAATTGTAAGAATGTGAAGGGGTGTCAAAGAAGGGCCTTGTTTGAGATGTTAACTCATAATACAAAATAAAGGATGCAAAATCACAGACCACTCATCAAGCTTGACAATTACGTTAATAAGGTAAAACTACTACCTAGAAGAACAACCAAGCGCAACTATTAAAAATCCATGACATCACAACCTGAGTATAGACAAGGGGCAGGCTTATCCAGTCATAACCGTACAGCTTCATACACTTTGTCCGTAAACTATTTATTTCCTGGAGAAGGAGCAGAGGGCATGTTATTACTAGTCTAAGGTCCCTTAAGATGCGACACAAAGTAATACAAATGATGTGTAAATAAACACATAGTTGTCACATCTGACAGAATGAAGACTTACAGTAAGAATGGCAGTAAGGGCTACGTCATTGTTAATGCGGCCTTCGGTGCGTGCCCTCAGTGCCAAGTTGACAAACCAGGTGCAGGGAATCCAGAACTTGTTATGGGGTGAAGGCAAATCCTGCAGATGCCTCAGCTCCTCTGCCGTCATTAGGCCTAGATGAAATAGAAACACTGTGGCTGCAACTGTGTCTTAAACACACATGAGGAGAATGAATGTAATTAATTTGAGCTGAAATAGTATTTCAGTCCAGTTGAGCTGAAAAAACAGGTACAAGGACCTCCGCTGTTAATCTCCACTGTTGCACCACTAATTCTTACTCAAAATACACAAAGTCAGGGGGCTAAGCTATGTTAGAAATGTGCGATTTAAGTGGTGCACTCTGTGCTCTAAGTTCCTTTGGTTCAGTTGTTAATTTCTTCTCAAATATGTATTTCTAAGATACACTTAGAAATAGAAATGCAAAACCATGATCGAATTCAATGTAGTTCAATTCAGCTATTTTGGGACAATCTCAGACAGGCTTGCTCAACCAATCAGTAACAATGCAGTATATTAGTGAAGGTTGGGTGCCAATACTGCCTGATAAGGCTGTTTAAATTTGATACCTTGTGCTGTCCTTGAGGGTTTGTGTGCCACATCATACCTGCCTGCACCAGATGCTCTAGGGTGGGGAACCTCTTATAGACAGCAGTGCTGACTGATCGATAGATGAGCACACCAGAGAGGTTGGCATAGCGCACAAGGGTTCTGCGGGTCAACCTGGCAGCCTCATCTGCACCTCGTACATGCCCTCCAACCAACGCGGAAAGGCGATCTGGCCAGGGAACACTCTCAAATTGTCCCCACCAACGAGATACGACCAGGGTCACATAGAAACCTGTCACAAATACAGATAGAGATCAGAGCCTAGTAATTATGGAATGTTTAAAAACATTACTTCTTAAAGCTATGCATATTCTTGGTTTTGTTTGGTAGGATTATGTTTTACCATAGACGTTCATATAAAAATAGCACAGACAAGTTTCAACAGGACTGCCAAGGTTGTTATTTAAGACAGAGTAGCAATAGGTGAAAAATACGTGTTTTTTCCTTATATGCACTTCATGTAAAGTATCAAATCTTATCAAAACTAAACGGAAAGTACTGAAAAACAACAGCTCACCCAACACAAAGGATACTGGAATGAGCTCAGCATAGCGGTCACAGTATATTACCAGCTTCTCAAAAAGCCTCTTTTGATCAGCAATTAACAGAAACCTGGAATGAAAACAGACATAAAGTTGACACAAATTCAATAAATCCATACGAAAAACCACACGGTTTACATTTTAAAGAATCTATAAGAAGTAGTCTATAATCAGTCTACAAGGCAGTTTAAGACATGAGACAAACAAACAAATTGCCATTTAGGTTAAACTGTTTAACGCACTCAATCCTGCCTGCTAAGATCAATGTTATAACGAACTAGTGGATTTCACTATAAATCATATTACAGGCTTACCGGTAAATAATACTGAAAAAGTAATATAACACAATGAAGATTATAAACTCTTTGTAGAGTAGCTTGTAGATGCTGCCCTTCCAGCGCAGTAAAAGTTGGGAAAATGTTCCAAGGCTGGCATCAGCAACTGTGCGGGAGTAGGTCACTGTCATGGCAGCGTCTCCAGACCAGATTAGCTGGCTGTGGCCCACATGAAGAAGCCTTTCTGGTGTTTGTATTAGTCTATTAATGTTGCATCTCTTTTAGAGTTTTTGATTTTTTCACATCTAAAACACAAATTGGACAAAAACAATTATGTTTTTAAAACATTCTTTTGACCCATTGTTGGTCAGATAGTAATAGTAGTAATATTAGATAGAGCAGTGGGAGAAGTAGAAACAAGGCAGAGGTAATGGGAGAACATGACAACTAATTAAACTGCATTTAAACTCAAGATGATGTGAGCAACAACTTATCATACTCACCATGAGATGTCTGGTTCCGTTGAGAATGTGTGAGAAAAATAAGTAGGAAAGAATAAATTATTTGGAGATTCCTGCACCTCCGGTCACTTGATGTGCTAATCTGTTTCAGCAACAAAGCTGCATTGTGAGACCGGGTTCTTGCTAAACCAAATATTAGTGCCCAAAACACTTAATTTTTGCCCCCCCCCCCCCAAAGTAAAAGATCAACAGTAGAAAACTAAACTATCGATAATGTGGGATATCAATCAACTACATTTCAAGCTTGATGTCAGATAGACAAGCTAGATGCCTCCATCTAAATGATAATGTGATAATGGGGTGTGAGGGTAAAGGTTACAGCAG
>JAVQJS010104421.1:0-20865 GCA_036024795.1 Galaxias rostratus | reverse complement strand
CCCCCCCCCCCCCCCCCCCCCCCCCCCCCCCCCCCCCCCCCCCCCCCCCCCCCCCCCCCCCCCCCCCAGCGCGGCTGGAGCCTATTTCCAATCGCCAACATTGGGTTTACCCTCCTGTGGCATGTGTGGTTGTGCATAATTTATCAGACAATAAGTTTGCTTTTTAGTTTTTGTTTTAACAAAACTGCAAGTTTCTTGTTTATTCCCATCTTGTGTCTTTCATCATGACACTGACACGTTTTGTGGTGTCCCTGAGCCTTTGAGTGCATTGCTCCCCAGACACACAGTTTGACGGTGTCTGCTTTACTACCCTCAGTCAAAGCCATAGAGCGTGAAGTGTCTTCAGAGATTCAGCCCCACTAACCTAACCGGGGGCAAAGGAATAAGTGGAGGTTTTTAGATAAAATGGGAGTGGAGATGTTGTTGAGAGCATCAAGGAGACATAGAGCGGCATTACACAGACATGTCCGGTCTTAACGGAGAGAATTTATTGCATGGATTTGTATGCTTTAAAGTATGATTTTGTAATATTTTTACTTGCTTTCGGATAGAATCACGCATTTTTCCTACTACTGTCCTCTCTCAATTTCTTGTAATATTGGTCTGTCTCCATCTCTCTCTCTCTGTCACACACCCCTCTGTTTATACACATTCACTCTCTCCCTCACCAACCAGAATGGTTTGGGGAGTGGAGATAAGTGGCACTGCACAGTGATGCTGTAATGTTGCTTTGGCAGAGGGGACATGGGACCAGTTAGTTCTCCTGCGACAAAACAGAATTGACCAAATAACCATTTTAAACGGTAAGCACTTTACTGATATCTCTAGCACATATTTTAAGGATTGTATCGCAAGTCTGAAATGTGTAAACTTTTTGTGCATGGTCTACAGGAGGGTTTTACAGGAACTAAATCACTGTGATCCTGGTCTTGATAATGACTGATATACTAAATATAATTATTTTACATCCATAAACCATATTCTATAGTGTAACATCAACCTTTTCATCAACCTGACGTCCATACTGTTTTATTTTCTTGATCAAAAAGCTAAAAGTACTTTGTGTAGTACATTTTGTAACTAAGGCAATGATTTTGGCTATTGCCACAGTAGGAAGTTAGCGGTTGGTGGGCTATGAAGGCTGAAACGCCTTCTGTTTGCTGTGGCTTTGTTCTCAGGAACAACAGTTTAACAACAGTACTTTCAGCGTCTTTGAGTGTTTTGATAAGTGCTTTATAAATATAATGTATTATTATTATTGCTATTATAGAAGTATCGTCAATAAGACACATACTTGGATATGTGTCAATATGGATAAGCCATTGACCTTGTAATTGACCTTTGGGGTTGATCATTTTACAAGTATCATTCAATACTGTTAGCAGTTTATTGGTCTCAATTTATAGGCAGACCATAAATATATCTGTTTGCCAGTTAAGAATGGGGACTTCTTAAAAGACAGAGCAATCTGTGAAAACATTCCATTGTGGGACCGAGGTCATCATGAATGGTTGAACACACCTGAACAGGTCATCCTTCTTTTACCACCTAATTCACATAATCTAACTTATTTTACTAAAAACTTCAGTGATCAGTTGTGGGGCTTTATACTAAATGTAATAGCCTTGCTTTTCACCTAGTTATTTTTATGAGGGCATACTTTTTTTGCGATATTACTTACTATCACTGCAGTTGACAGATTTTATTTTTTATTTACTTTTATTTTTGCTAAATGTATTTTGACTGAGAATGTTTCCAATCAATCTGAATGTTATTGTGATGAGTTCAACACGAAATTTCTTTAACGAGCATTATAATAATAATACATTTTATTTGTAGGCCTATAGAGAATTCGTGTAAGGCCGACAATTTCCACTGGTTCCAATGCCGCAGCTATGGAGGAAACCTTGAGGGGACCAAATTCACCGATTGAGATTTTATTTTTGTTGGCCTACTTAAATCCGTAAATTAGCACTGTTTAAATTTACACTTACGTTACTCTAAAATTGAAAATTTACTTTAACTTTTTCCAAAATCAAGCTGGAGACTATAGTTGTACGTGCCTACCGCACACTGCCAAACAGCCACTTCCCCAGATTAATAGGTTCTAATCATTTCCTCAATTATACATTTTTTTCCATATGTCTTGCACGTCCTTTGGATCGCTTCCGCTTTGCAGAAGTAAAAATAGAAAGAAAAAAAGAGCTCTGTCCAAAAGCAGTGTTTGTAGGTATTTTTGAAATGTATTTATTTACAATGGTCTGAAAGAGAAGTGGGAAATGTTCCTTAAGAGCATGTGATGTCATTTGTAAAGTCTGACGCTCGAAGTTGGCAGAGGACTCGGATGCCGACTTGCTATTATACCATTTTGTTATAGTATGATAGTACAGCTCCAATTGTAGAGAAACCACGTGAAAAACGGCACCGCAATACGAGGTACTGATAATACCTTTATTATTTATTTTTTATTTCTTATTATTTATTTGGTAAGTTTAGATACGATAACGCTTTTGTTCAAGAGGGGGATTGGGGGCTGGAATTTGTTAGAATAGGGTGTGATTGAGCATCAACATTTTAATTTCAAAGGTGGGCGCGTTAGTGTGTGCGCGTGTGTCTCTCTCTCTCTCTCTCTGTGTGTGTGTGTGTGTGTGTGTGTGTGTGTGTGTGTGTGTGTGTGTGTGTGTGTGTGTGTGTGTGTGTGTGTTCGTGTGTTTTTCCCCTGATTGGCCAGATTTTCACCCCTACCCCATGGCTAAGATTTGATGTAACGAAGGGACAAACAACTGATAGGAATGTGTTACCACATTTGATAACAAGGCAATTTCATTATTTAATTACCAATTGTTCTTTATTCCACTGTCAGAGCAATTTTCATTCCGTTTATTGGTTGAGGTAATTACAATTTCATACAGACTACAAGGATAGATTTTAAACTGCCCCTTAATCTGGGATAAAGATATTATTTTCAACTGAAGTGGAGCTGTTGTATCTTTCTTCATCACTAGGTGTCAGTACTTACATACCGAGGTTTCAATAATTAATGATGCTCTGGAGGTGAGCAAATGACAACTATAACAAGGTGAATCTAAATGGAAGATATTTGGCGGTTTTGTTCATTGCATGATATCCAACATTACACTAGTCAAAACAGCTTTACAAATACTGTTACTTAATTATAAATTCACCGTAGCATCAACAGTGCTAATACTATGCTAACCATTTTCAACAATATTGTGAATAGCTAGGTGCCAAACCTTCTGTCACCTTAGTAAGACAATTCCTCCTAAACTGATAAGGGGATGAGGATAAGACTTTCACGGGATCAATTAGAAGATTCAGACAATGTCTCCATCTAGTGGTCGGGCTAGGATTCAAGTTAATCTTCAAATAATAATGATAATAATAATAATACATTATATTTATAAAGCGCTTTTCAAAACACTCAAAAACGCTCAGATTCTAAGATGTCATACCTGTCCGCTTCCGTAACCATTTCAGGAGTCTTTTCTATACCACACCGGGGAAGTAGAGATGGATGTTGAGCCTTACTCCTTAGGACTCACTGGAGCTAAAGACAATGAGAACTCCACAACATCACCAACAGGTAGGAAATGTATAAATGTTAGTTCGCACTTTTTAAGAGTAACCAGACGTTCCTAGACCGAATGTCGAATTGATCAAATTAGGTGTCCTCGGCAATCTTTTTGGTGAAGAAAAAATTGCTGTACGGCTATTGCAGATTTCTTTGATGACACAGATCCCCAAAAAATAATTATTCTGGGTGGGAAAATCTTTTATTTATTTCAAACCTTGGGTGGTAACAGTCAAGAACTTTGATATATATATAAATACATACGCTTGATTGTTGTTTTGCAAATTAAGCACATTGTTTTTTTTTGCCCAAAAAGTTATGTTGAATAAAAATATTTGGATGTGTGGTTGCTTTTTGAGTTTGAGAAAGTATGAAAGTAATACGAATTTTAAAACCTAATTACAACTGTAAAGCTTTGTTTAAATGTGAAGCGCATCTGTAATGTAATTGTATTTTTAAAGGTCATTTCATGAACATAACAGGTGTGTTTTTCCCCACCATACACTCCAGTCACCACAAGTGGGTCATGTCTTGGTCTGGATTGCTTCATGGTCCTGATGCCGTCAGAGAAGAAAGCCATCGGCTCCATCTGCTTCCTGGCGGGGCCCTTCACCCTAATGGAGAACACCCTAGTGCTGTTAGTGATTGCCACCACGGCCACGCTGCGCCAGCGGCCCTCCTACCTCTTTATTGGCAGCCTGGCATTGGCTGACATCCTGGCCAGCTGCTTCTTCACTGTCAGCTTCCTGGACTTCCACCTGTTCCGTCGCTTTGACGGCCCCGATGCCTACCTCTTCAAACTGGGCGGCGTGACCACCACCTTCACCGTCTCAGTGGGCAGTCTACTACTGACCGCCCTGGACCGTTACCTCTGCATCCACCGGGCCTCTAGCTATAAGATGCTAGTGACCCGCCGAAGGGCCATGCTGAGCCTATTGGCTCTGTGGAGCGCCACACTCCTCATCTCCTTCCTCCCCCTGATGGGCTGGCGCTGCCCAACGGGCCTGAACCCGTCGTGCTCACAACTCTTCCCCTACATCAACCAGGCCTACCTGGCCTGCTGGACCAGCTTCATCCTGTTAATGTTTGGACTCATCTTGGGCTCCTACGCTTTGATCCTGTGGAAGGCGCACCGCCACGAGGCCTCCATGAATAGCCTCAAGGCGGCCGGCCAGGCCCGCATGAGGATGGACATCAGGTTGGCGCGCACCTTTGGTCTGATCCTACTGATACTGGTGGGATGCTGGCTGCCCGCACTCTCCTTCATGGTGGCTGACGTGGCGTTGGAGCTGACACATGCCCAGCAGAGGGCCTTTGCTTTCTGCAGCACCCTCTGCCTGGTGAACTCGGCAGTTAACCCACTGCTCTATGCTCTGCGCTGCAAGGAGCTGCGGGAGTCCTTGGTGCGGATGATGACGGGCCTGCCAGGATGCTGCCTGAAACCATCAGAGACATCGGCCCATACCCTGCCACTTGCAGAACCAACAGATTGTAGTTTGCCATCCGACAGCAAGTTTTGCCAGCTTGGTAGCACTGCACTCTACACTGTGTCGGAAGCTTTGGACAACCAGCAGCTCAACGCCATTGAGTAATAATGGGAAGTATCAATTTAACTAAGAATAATCAGGTGGTGGCAACGTATAGTTTAAATAAGTGACAATTAATGTTTTTGTGTACCATCTTGTTCAGTATAAGATGTGTATTCTTTAAACCTGTAAAACTACTTCAACACAAGGATGAAGAAGAATAGATCAGAGTTAAGATTAATTCAACTGGTTTTGGGAACAAGAACTATAACCACCTAAGTGTTACTGAAGCAGTTTTTCTGGATAAAATTGTTATGCTATGTTACTGTTATTTTAAGGAAACCACAAATAAGAAAACTTAATTGTACAAAAAAGAGGGAGAACATAGTCACCGTATCTACAATCATTCAATAGGGGGAAATATGCTAAATTTTTGCACCCTAATTCTTTGTCTATGGGCTCTAAAGTGCGTTCATTCTTACAGCACACACTATACATTCTTCTCTTCTCCATGGCTCTACCCAGAGCCAGAACATCACTGCTATGAAATATTGTCTCATTTCAACTGAAGTGCTGACCTCTCATTTGCGCACACGGTGGAACATTGGATGGGTCAGTGTTTGAGTGTTTTGCTGTGGAGAGGTGGACCCCCCTTCTCACCCCACCCCCACTCTACAGCGTGAGTACCTGGACAAAGGCTTATACAATGTAACCTCACGTGACTAGAAAACATATTCACCACTCGGACACTGGGCACCCACTGAAAAAAAAGGTACATATCCCACTAAGGGAACAGAAGTCTAACAGACAGCTCTTTCAGGGGAACTATTTTAAAGACTATTTCGACACACAAAGTTATATGGTCTGAGATTAGTGTCTCCAGAAACTGAAACTAAATTGCTTGAATTAAAAAGTTGAATAGCATGGAATTTGTATTTTACAATTACAGTAATTGCCAACAAAGACATAAATCAATTAGCGTGTTTGATATTCCCTTTGCCTGTTGTGTACTTCTAAAGGAAGCCACCATCTCAGGACCTGTGTAGTCTGTTTCTCAGACTGCTGACTCTGATGAATGTATCCTGTAGCGCAGTTTGTCATCTGGGCCTTCCCCTTCTTTTTTATTATCAAGGTTGAATCCGTTTCACAATTTACTCCACACTGTAGTGGACACCTTGGTACGAATGATGAATCATAAAGGAACACATTTTGTTTAGCCATTTTTAACAAATATATTTACCTTAAAAATGTCTAGATAAGATGTGTAGACAACTTAAGACACGCAATGAGACATCAGGAGAAAAATACAAGATGTCAAAGTTTGTAATGTGGGAAAATGGACATAGCATAAGGAACTGCTAATAAGAAGAAAATTTGCCTCCAATTATATTCAGTAGATGTTATGTCATAGCTTAATCAGATTGACTATGACCCTTGTGCCTATTATCATGAAAGTGCTACATATTTGAATGCATAACATAAGACAAGCAGGTTGCCTACTACATCATGTCAGTCTGCTTATACCCAGTCAATGCTTTCCCTGCAATCTGACTGCAACGGGTTATATATTTTAAGATCAACGCTCAACAAAAGAGGCCAACTTGCTTTTTCTAATGATAGATGAAAACAAATATTATTATATAATTTTTATTGTTTAAATAATTGTAACAGAACCGTTGGATCATAAATCCTAGCCTTTGTTGTCTAAATGTTCCTCTCTCTGTAAACATTTGCATCCATTGAAAACTGCATTATTTTAGGCAACAATCATAAACAAATATTCTTTGAACTATTCTGTGATCACTAAATCGCATTTTCTTCCCCCATGCTTTCGCTTTGTTGAGTAAAACAATAAGGAATTAAACCTCCGTGGTTGTATCTTTCCTATATATTCTATCTGATGGTTGAAATGACTTTCTTGTCTGAAATATTATGCTCTGTATATAATAGGTTATTTAAGTGCATGCATGTTGCCTAAAAACTTTATACTCTAGCAATGTGCTATTGCATTAGGCAGCTCATCTGTGTAACAGGGGAAAAAGTTTAACTTTTGAGCCGAATTCTAAAATAGGTCCAACCCAGGTGATGTAATTTCACATCAGACTACAGGAATTGCAAGGCTAAAATAATTGATAATATGAACAAATCAATGGTCCGTTCCTATTTCAGTCATCATGCTGTATGTAGGTTTCTAGTTATGTGCAGTTAATCCACAAACAATATCTAACTGTAAAATAGCATTTAAAAAGTTGCAAAATGTCTGCAGTCCACTTCTTGGTATTGGTCATAGTGAACTATCTCAAAAGAAAATATGTAAGTAGTACGGGGAAATCTATTTGAACTGGAAAACTTGTTCTTGCTTAATTGTTATAGCCAAAAGTCACGTTACAAAGTTGAAAGTCCAAGCTATTTGTTTTGTTAAAATACCAGTGTAATGGATTTTTTGATTGAGCAACCTGTTTTGATATGTATGGATGTCAATGCAATTCAAATAAATAAATGTGAGTGTACACTGATCCATATAATTAAAATGTTTCAGAATCTTTTTTTTTCTTTTTGATAACATCAGCCCAAACGTCAGCTACGAGGCTCAATTATGTACCGTTCACTCTGTAGTATCCTCCGTAGTCATCCCGGATTTGAACACGTCTCCAATTTTTTAAATCAACTTCCCCAAATGTGTCTTAAGTTATAGGTTATTGATTTCACACCGTTATAAAGTCATGATCATTTTATTTAATATCCACCATGATCAGCAGCACTGATCAAGAACAGTTATTGCTAGATGAATGCACTATGGACGCAAGTATTTGTATACTATATGTTACTACACACTTTCATCATTACTGTTTTAATGTTTTTAAAAACCATTTTTTTTTTGTATATACTGTATATAAGGTTCTTTCTTTGAATTCAATAAAAGTGGGTCACAGGAAAATGTGGGTCCAAGGACCAGACCACTTAAAAACCACTGCTCTAGAACATTGTGTTGTTAAAGGATCATCTGGCCTAGTGGGTCATTTGACTTTTATGATATTGCACTTCAGAATGCAACATAATGACTTTAATTATCGGTCTGCCTTTGTTCCAAAACAGCAAGAAACTATGTGAAGATACAAACCAGTTGAAAGCACAAAAATAAAGCCTGTCAAATATAGGGGTTAAGACGAACATGCATGTGCAGTACACAACACCATCGTTTTATAAATGATGGACAAAGGAGCACAAATCGCACCACAGGTACAATGTGTATATACAAATATGGTATGCGCACACCTACATCACAATTAGAATAATTTTTGTCATACTGAGCATCATAATTAATATGATATAGAAGGCCACTGTTGAGTGAATTAATCACATGGTGCTTTACTCGGTGTGGCTGCAGCCTAGGTCGAGTCAGGGGTCTTAAGCGCTAATCAATCAATTACTTATTACTACCTATTATAAAAAGGCAAGAATCATGAAGATAAGGCGTAGACATAAAAGAGGTAAGAATTGTATTGTAAACAAAATCACTATATAACACAATTACAACAAATGATAATAATTTTAATAGAACTGAAAGATATCATTTAAAAGCGTAAATTGTCAATTTAACTGAAAATGTAATACCTACCGCTGCTTTGCTAATAGAAGCTAGCTTTGTGCGAGTCGTTGTTGAATTAATTGGATATATTCATAATTTAAAGAACCGGAACGGGGCTCGTGAACTGAACTCTTATTTGAAGTTCGATTAAAAACAACTAACCAAAATAGGGTTAAATACAGATTTTTTTTTCTTCTAAATTCATTTGTAAAATTAATTTGATCATATTTTATACACTTCTAAACTCCATACGTATCGAGCCACATATTATGTATTAGTAAATACTTAAATTCACAAAGAGATAACATTACAAGATGAAAAATATACAAATCACACCCCTCTGTTTAACAATAGTATCGCCCACCATTGTGACGTTGTACATTTTTCAACAACCAGCCACTGAAATTGCCTTACTGGCTACCCAGGCTTAAAAATCCGTTGTTGAGAGCAGTTAGGACACGCGAAATTAGAGGAGCGTTTTGTCTACTTGCATAAACTGCTCTAATTCATCCCACCTTTTTTTTTTTACTTGTCGGACTTATTTGAACAAATACTTGTTCCTATTATTAAGTCACCATGGCATGTGGAGCAACGTTAAAGCGGTCGATGGAGTTTGAGGCCCTCCTCAGTCCCCAGTCGCCAAAGCGGAGAAGGTGCAACCCTATACCGGGGAATCAAACCACTCCGTCCCCACAAAGATGCAACCTCCGTGCGCCAGTCGAAAGCCCATCACACTCGATGTCTCCCCAAGTTGCTGGAGGTGAAAACCGGCTCACACCAGGTAAGAAATGTATTAGATAAAAACGTTTTCTGTGTGTCTGACAAATTACATGGGGGAGGGGGTTTGGGTGGAGTGAAATGGATAATGTTAGCTAGATAGCTAGCTAGTAAACGTTTTAGAGAATGGGGGTTGGAGGCTAACGTTGGTTAGCTTCATTACAGCCAATACCTATCAATCAATGTTTGCTGAATCTTGTCAGGTAAATAGCCTACTGTTTAGATCTAACTCGACAATAACTGACGATAAATGAACTGTTTTAGTACATTTACCACGCTTAAATGTAAGTAGTTCGGTAGAATACGAGATGAGTAAACTAGTAGCTATAGCATAGCTTTCTCTACTCGAATTTGGAGAACGGGCAACGAGGTCGCTTATGTCTGGAACGACTAAGAAAGCACAGATTGCTAGTTTACTTCAAGTTTGGATGCATAGACAACGCATGTTTAAGGGGCTTCCTCTGTTGATATTTAATTTAAGCATTGTTTGCAGCGTCAAGTTCATGAATGTCACTGAATTGTAAAGTGTTTCGTATTACCACCACGTACCAATCAACGTACCTTAATTGGCCTGCAATTGCCTGACATGCAAATCATGACATTGCTCAAGTGAGTTGCCAAATTCTCAGGTTGCTCCTTGCTGACAAATCCGTTCTTTCTTCTCCTTAACTGGGCAAAGGCTTATCAAAACTATTCAATCGCCCTGGTCTTCCCTAAGCCCTCCAGTCTATTGATTGCCTACTCCTTAAAGGTTTGGCGGGTAGCAAGAGTTATTGGGGCGTCCCCCCAAACTGCTTATCATTGAATCTGAAGAGTACCACAGCTCAAAAGCTCTTTGAGCCTCAGCTAATCGCTGAACATGTGTAATTTGTTTTCTGGTATACTGCCAATTATAACATATATACTACCCTATTTCTGAAATTGTCTACACCATGTAATTGGCCATTTACAGTTACACAGTTAAACACAAAAAATTGACAACTAATTAACTTTTTCTCCTTTTCGTCTAACTTTGTATGCTTGCATCTTCTCTTCAACCTTCTCTCTCTCCTCTGTCCCCTTTGTTTTTTGTTCAGCTCACATGAGAATGGGCCAATGTATACATTTCGCTACCTAATCACATGCTGCAATCACTTCCACTCAAAGCTAACTTTTCTTTCAATAAAATTCCACCGTCCGCCACCTTACTCTTAAGACAGAAAGACATGCATGCATGCTCCGCTCCTAACCAGAATAAGCCAGATTGTTGTTCTTCAAAGTATTAATTGGCTGAGAAATAAAGGGGAAAATAAGAGGTTTAACCATGACATTCACCCAATTGAACTTCCTTTGAATACGATACTACTAAGATTGTTCCTCCGTTGTATTTTACATGGCAACAATACTGAGCCAACATGTCAACATATGCAAACGTTTTGGAAATGTATCATAGTGTGTGGAACTGGTTAAGAAACACATTTTGCACCCATATTGTCAGTCAAAAATACAAGCCACACAACTTGAAGAATGCAGATTCCGGACAAAGTACTTTTAGCACAACTCACAGAAATGTATTGCTTTTGTGGTGGTCGTACGTGTTTTAAACATCCAGGTCAAGTGTAAATGGCAATGCATAGGGTCCTGATAGCTAGATGATGGAATAGGTGTATATTGTTTATAGGCTGATAGTTTTTCTAGATATATAGTGGGGTGCAAGTTTTGCTTATTTTCCCTCATGCATATGCTTTTAAATAAAGTGGTTAATATTTAGCTTTCAGTTTCAGTTGGTATGTTTAAGCTGTAGAGCAAAAATTGTGATGCATGGAAAATGCCCTCGACTGTAGTTAACAGTATTGTCTGTTATGCCGCAACCCTGAGGTAGCCTATATCGTAATTTCACTGGTCCAGTTTTTATGTTTGATGTCAAATTTAGACGTTACAGTGCCGCCGTCACTTTACACACTATAGACTCATAAAAAGACAAGCTGAAGGCCAGTTATATGTTGGCAATCTGTATGCTTCTTACACACTGTCCTTTTTCTTCAGCGCCCCTGCTAGTTTGCTGAATTACAGCACGGCAGCTGGGGTAAGGAATGCAAGCAAGTATGCAGTGGTGTGTACGTGTACAATATATTGATCTGGTGGTCTTAACCCAGTAACCGGTCACCCATGAGCACTGTGTGAGCTGTAGGCTAGCTTGTCCGTTGAGGCCTTGGGTTGCTGAGTGAAAGCTGGTTTGTTTTAAGTCACGGTTGTAAAGGTCAGCTGTCGCTTTAGCCACTCAACAAGTTCCCCCTCCACAAGCCAACAATTTTTTTTGTTGTGAAGGTCAAGGCCTCATATCAATGCCACAATTCAGCCATTATTTCCCTATAAATCTTATTCCAACATCGACCGCTGCTGCTGCTACTAGCCTTGGATTGAACTTGAGATAAGGTTGTTGTCAAACGTCAGTACCTCGCCTAGGGTGTTACCAAAGAGCTTTCTCTGTCTCACAAATATCTGGTTTAATTGGAGTTTACTGTTGTCAGCTTCACCTGTCTTGAAGTGTGTCTTGAAACATTATAAGTGGTTGGACAAGTGTGGACCACAGGTGACAGTGGCATGGTGGCAGGCCTAACACCCAGATATCTTGTCAAGACTTGCACTATTGGTTAATGTCTACTACTTCATCATGACCCAAAGCAATACATTTTATCCAAATATCTAAAATGATTTTTAATGGAGACACCCTGCTATTTGGTTTGTAAATTTGGTTCCAATATAAATGTTTTAGGTCAATGCTTAAATCCAGACTTGTTTTTCTGTTATAATGCTTTATTAAGCGCAACCTATCAATGAACTGCAGGAAAGCTGCCAGACTTTGTATCCTTTTGCTTCAACAGGACACTTACTGTTTGTCAACTTGACCTAATCCGCTAATTTATCAGCAGCCAAGCCTACTTCCTGGTTACTCTGGAACTCTCGTTTCCCAACTGCCCTTCAGCAGTCGTGGGGAAATGGAACTGCTTTTGTTAGGTCTGTGTCTAAGCGTTTTAGCTTCACTCCCTCCCCCCTTTTCCCTTACCCATTCTCCCGGAACTCTGATTGATTGCCCAACCTGGCCAGGGTAGGGTCACTGTTGCCAGGCAACAGCCGTGATTGAGATTCTAGTGGTTGGCAGCACTAGAAGTGACTGGCAGCAAGGAAGGATTTTCACTTGTCACTCAGATGTACCCTGGAGCTCTGGGATCACTCGACACATCATCATTGCAGATGTTTGGTTGGAGAATAGACCCAACGCTTTCACTGGGGGAGGGCAGAAGTAAAACGCCTTACTTAAGCTATAGCAATAAATGAATGCATTGTGGTCTGTTGGAATGCAAAAAGTGATGGCCTTAAAAATGTAATGCTCTGCCAGCGTTGTATGCTCGGAATCCGTCTTGCAACGTTTCCAAGGGGGGGAGGTAGCACCCCCTTGTCTGTGGGATGAGAAATGGTTGGGGGAAGTGCCATTCAACACCCAGTGGCACAGCTTTATTAGAAGTGAAAATCATTGCCGCTGCTAAATAAACAGAGCCTGTCAGATTAGGGATGGCTTTGTTAGCACAGGAAGGCTTCAGCAGTCCGCAACCCCGCTGCTCCTCTCCTACTACGTGCACATTTTTCTGATAATGTGTGGCCACACAAAGCGTATTTTTTTCAAAATGGATTCTGAAAGGGCCCCCTCCACACGGGTCCATTGAGACCAGTTTTGTATTGATGCAAAAGCCTCAGCAGCAGCACCATGGCTGTTTGACTCTGGTTCTCCCCACCCAAGATAAACGAGACAGGCCCGCACCAGATAGGAGGACCCTGTATACATGAGGCCTGTGTACCCTTTTTGTAAGCTGAATACCATAAGTGGCCTTATACATGAACTCCCTCTGCTACAGGTGACTAATGAGAGCAAGCCATGTATTTTGTGTATGTGTGTGCCGACTGCATCCCTGCACTTTGACCGTCTCCAGATAAGACGGAGCCCTGTTTTGATTTGACTACCGTAAGTCTTGGTGAAGGGGGATATGTCATTGAACCGCTACTTCGAATCTCGATAAAGTCTGTGTAACTCATTTTGACGATGTAAGATTTAGATTATTTGTGTTTGGGAGTTTGACTCCTTGGCTAATATGAGTATTTAGATGATTGAGACTGGCTGGAAGAACCTGTCTCTAAAGATAATACGGCACAGTTGCTCTGAAAAGGGCTTAAGTGAGGGCCTCAGTTCCAATTTACCTATAATGCAACCCACACGCGTCAAAAACACCTGCTGTTGGGGAACACTCACGCATAGTCCCTGGATAGACTCTGAATTACAATACATGTCTAAATATTATGGTTGTTAGGGTCTATAACCTTAGTACGTCTAGTCATTTGAGGTGTTTTACTTCAACTCCAAGGATGCCTCACATAAGACTGGGGGAAGTGTCAGTTTCTTCACAGGCCCAATGGTCAGCCAGACCCACTGTTGTCTAGTGGGTGGAGAAAGGGTAGATGTGGTACAGTCGGCCATTCATGATTATAAAGGATGTTCTAACCAATAGTGAGCTTCGTCGTTGCAATTGTTTATTTTAAAGCCCGAATTTATGGCCCAAAGTAAGCCAGGCATCATCTAACAAGAATTGTGTGTGTGGCCATAATGTGTTGTCGTTGGATTTGCAAATCAACAGAAATTAGATTTTGTTCTTACAAACCCCTTGAAGTATATTTGTGATTTTTATCCTGATCACCTTTCTTGTGTCTTCCAATGCATTGACGAGAACCAAACCAGGCCGGTAGAGGGCGCTACGCTCATCACTGACTGTGTCTGTGTCCTCCAACTTGCAGAGCAGATCTTCCAGAACATCCGTCAGGAGTACAGCCGGATCCAGAGGCGGCGACAGCTGGAGGGAGCCTTCAACCAGAGTGAGGCTGGCACCTCCAGCGACATCCCAAGCTCCAGCTCCCCGCTCGCAGCCCCCAGCTCCCCACCAGGTAAGATTGGGCTTAGCATGGGTGGTAACATTTCGGATGTGCTTCTCATGCCAACCCTATACCCCTAGGCCGCCATCATCTGTTGGTATTGAATTCGGATTTCAATAAACTTGTATTTGCTCACGTTGATTAAAAAGTGATTGCTCTGTGACCTGGCAAGATTGAGGAAAAAAAGACATCTGAGCCTCTTGAATACTGTATTTTATATATACAGTACCAGTCAAAACATTGACACACTTTCCCATTAAAGTGCATGGAAAGTGTGTCCAAACTTTTGACTTACTTTACATTAGAGCTGTAACAATTTGGGGAAAATATCTAATTGCATCTTATCTGACAGATATTGCAATTGCAATTTCATTTGCGATGTACAGCAAAGGTCTTAGGCAGGTGTGAAGTCGTAAAAGTTAGATAAAAGATAGAAATGTTGATTGTATATTTTATGAATTGATAAAATAAATCAAATGTGAGCAAATCTGTATAAAATAATTTTCTTAACCTTTTCTTTCAAAATATTAGCCCAAGACTAAAATGTGTGCACAGTACAAGTACTGCATATATTTTTTTAGTATTAGAAGCAAAGCTTCACTTCAATATTAACTAACTGCAATTACTCTAAGCAGAATGCATGGGAATAAATAACAGTTTAGTAGATTTTGTGTTGTTAGGGTTCTTTATTGTTGATGGGTGTACAAGTGGCATTAGGCCACATCTGATAACTGAGCATGACTGTTACTTGAAGATCCCATGCATTTATATAATGTTTGGACCTTTTTTAACCCTAGTTAAACAGCCAACTTCATCATGTCTCCAATCGCAATTTCAATTTGAAATCGATGTGTAATTCAGCCCTACTGTAATTGCATACAAACTGCATGGGCTGTAAATTGTGATTTGGAATTGAACCACTTGTGGGTGACATTGTGAACTGGCATAAACCGCCTGGGAAGGTCGGCATATTTCTTAAAGCGGGATGTTTCCGCAGGTGCCTCAAGGAAGGACCAGCCATCGTTCACGCTGCGCCAGGTGAGCTTCCTGTGCGAGCGTCTGCTCAAAGACCACGAGGAGAAGATCCGGGAGGAGTACGAACAGATTCTCAACACAAAACTTTCAGGTTTGAAAAACTTGGATATTTACGCCTCCCTTTCGGAGCCTTTCGTTTTTCAAAACGTCTAAAATTCGATCACAAATTCAAATTTGCATCGTTCATGGCATGATTCTTGACAGTTCTCCTAGCATTTTTATTATTTTTATTCCATAATGTGAGCTCCTTCTACATAGTGCTATTTGAACTAAGAATCTTCTGATAGGACATACTTAATAGGTCCTGCATTTTTTTTGCATTGATTATTGATTGGTGTCAAAAGGAACTGTATAATGACAAAAAGATTAAGTAAGTTAGTTATGTATGCATTGCTTTGATTAAATGTGATGTAAACAAAACCTTCACCATTTCGGCTTTCCTTTTGTAGAACAATACGAATCCTTTGTGAAATTCACACAAGATCAGATAATGCGAAGATACGGAGCTCGGCCTGCCAGTTGTAAGTTGCTGATCAGCCTATTTCAATTTCTTGCTGTACAATATAAAGTGTTTTAGAACAAGCCACCTTTTATTATGGCCGAGTGTTTTTTGTTGGTCTCTGTTCAGAGTTCATGTGCACAATCTTATATTAGGGCTTTCCGGCCCTGACTGCGCCTCTCATCCATTATGCAATTCTTCTGTTTCAGATGTCTCTTGAATTCCCATCGATAAAGCTCTGTCTCACAAGATGGCTGATCTTCTACCACCCCCTCCCGTCAATTGATTTTAAGTTCTTACATTTTTCGTGTGCTTTGTTGCTGTTTGGGTGCCATGGTTTATCCATCTTTTTGATCAAAAACAGATTTCTACTCAAACTGTTGCTGCTGGCCAAAACCTAGATACATTTTGAAGAAAAAAGTTAACCCCCTTGTCAATATACTCTTTCTGGAAATTGGACTAACAGCTCTTTGTTGATCTTCCCCAGCGCTGTAGAAAAAGCTTGGCTGACGTAATCATTCTGTATAACCTGCCAGCACTACCCCTTTGCAGCAGCTGCACTAAAAGCTCCTGCTTAACTCTCGTTTTAATTTTTTTTCTCTTTGTTGTCATGTCTTTTACCTAAGGATGTGGATAATTTCCCTCATTTAAAAAAAAATAAAAGTTCTGTGATCTAAAATAAAGTTGTCACACGTTTTTAGTGTTGGGCATGTTTGATACTTTATTTTGTGCTCAAAAGGAAATTATTGCTCTCTTTTGCGGAAACTAATTCCTAATTTTACAGTGCTATTTAATTTGGAACAGTTATACTTTATGTGCATTTAACCGTTTTTCATTCAAGATATTACTTTATGGCACCACTGGCTGATACATGGATGGGTTATTTACTTCTAACCCTTTAAACATTGTGATTTTCCGGGATATGAACCATCATGTTGTGTACAGTCCTGCCCTAGCCAGTGTTACACCTTTAGTCGTTTTTTGCCTTTGAAAATAACTATTAGGTATGAACAAGTTCAAAGACAGTAACGAATGCTCGAATATATTTGAAATATCTGCCTCTATTTTGATGTACATCCTGCCTTGGCCGCAGTATTCCCTGATGACAGTGATTTACTGCAGGATAATGCACCCTGCCACATGCCATTGGAGTCAATGCATTATTGATGCTTACAAATGATATTTAACGATGTTTGCTTGCATCGACTAGTATATAAGGCATCGATTTCAACTAGCTTTAAATGCACGTTTGAGTGGATTTAAATTGAATATGTTGTTTGATTTGACAACCTGGATAGTTAACTTGAAACACCCACCTCGATGTGTTGTAATAATTAGGGCTCTTCTGTGCTTGCCGGAATGAAAGCATCTACTGTCTAACCCGTTCACTGAGAAAAGGTTGAACAGTCAACATTGAAGCCACTGTACGAGACCTAATTAACATTTATCTTCTCGTTACAAAGGCACTTTCAAGGAGCGTGGTATCAGGCAGGAAGTGATGTTAGTTCTTAATGTAGCCCAAATCTACCACCGAAAGCGGATGCACTGGGCACTTGAGTGTCAGAATTTAACTATGGCTTAATGGTAGAAGGTGGCCTGGTCTGGTGAATTAACGCTTTTTACATCGTATGGGAAGTTGTGAGTTGGTGTCGTTTACGTGAGCAAAAGACGGCACCAAGGTGCACTACGGAAATTGTGTGGCATTGTGCTAGGAACTCCCAAGGTTCGGTGAGATCTCACGAAGGTGGTGAGGTTGGTGACGAATGTGACATGATTGTGTGCAGCACTAACTAGGCCAACCATCAGAAGCGGAGAGGTCATTGGATATGGTATTGCCCATGGTCCTCTTAACGAAAACCCCTTAATCTTAAAAGTAAGAGCTGCACAAAATTTAGAAGCAACTTTTATACTGAAATTCTGCATCTGAGAGAAATGCAGAAGGCGTGGCAACCGTCCCCACTAATCTTCCATAATGTTTATCATCCTGATAAAAAAAACAAAACAACACACTAAGTTTGTTTGGAACGTGTCATTTTGAAAATGTACTAAAATGCTTTAATTTGAAAATGGACACTCGGAAGCGTTTTTGGCCAGACATTTGGGCATTCCCTTTGTATTTTATTTAAAGTTGGCCTTAATAGTATATATGGTACGCAGTTCTATTTAAAAAAAAATGCAAAGATTTAGCTAGAATGCAATGTGATGGTTTTTATTGGCTCCACAAACACTTCAACGAACATTTCCTAAGTGCTTAAATGGTTTATTATCGTAGTATTGCTCGAAAAGGCTGGACAATGCTGAGTATTTCTGTAAACACTCCGAAACGGTAGGTGGCGGTAAATACATGTCAGACAAAAAAAATACTACACTGATTAGTCTGCTAGTGCGGCTGTATCACGGAAGTTCGGTATTTTATTAATGTTATTGTCCTAGTGACAGTCTTAATTTCAAAAGAAACGGTCTCTACGACACAACATGTCCAAAATGCAGTTGTTACTAACCGAGTTTGTTACCGAGAGATTATCTGCGATGGCCGTGGAGATCACAGAGGCAGTGGCAAAAGCAATAGGCGAGTGTCAGGAAGAAACGTCTCGAGTGAAAGAGGAGAACGTCCGTTTGCTGAGACTAGTGAATTTACTGTACAACCCGGGGTTAAAGTTGCATAAAATAGGTTTGTATCAACGAGTTATTACTGTTTCAACAAACTAGCCAGGTTACAAATTAATTTGGGCATACTCCTGCATATTTGAAATCGTGTTAATGTATATCATTGGCACATACGGGAACTTAGGTCAACGCCAGGTCTCGGCAACGAGGTAAACAAACAAAAAGCTATAGATGCCATTTTCACAGGGCCCATAATGTCAGCAATCATATTTTTGTGTGAGTGATTCCTTAATGTGTTTGAAGCACATTTACAATTATTTTAACACTAAAATTATTATGTTTCTTAATTGATTATCCGCGGGGTGCCTTTTTCCCGTCCAGTTTACGCGAGATACGCCTATTGCTCTTTAACACTGGTTCCGCTGATTGACTTTCTTAGTCACTTCATATATCATTCATACCACAAGCTTAACACATTGAATTACGAAAATATATTAAATGTGACGAACAACTTTGGGGATGAATGATGCGGAGGTGATTATGACTTTCACGTGCAATCTTTTACAATAATCTGTTACAACGGTTTCCTGTTTTTTTATGTTTCAGATTCCAAGCAGCCCTCTCCTGTTTGCTCTAAAGAGCAAAAGCTCCCTCCACAGCTGTTGGAGTGGAGCAACAATACATGTCCCAGCCTGAATAGTAGTCCTCAAGGGTTGTTTACCTGTAAAGACAGCCAGGATGAGCAGGATTCTAGCAAACATAACCTATCAAGCAACAATCAGGACCAGTTCAGTGACCAGAGCCATCATGAACCATTTAATCTGCAACAGTCCCATAACCAAACTTTTGAGGACAAAGACCATGATGTTGAGCCCAGCAATGAGCAATTTATAGTTGAGCGCAATGATGAGCAACTTATTGTAGAGCCCAACAAGATTAAAGTGGAAACTGGAGTACATGAATTTGATGGATCAGAACATTCGAGCAGCTCTAGATCATTTAGCCCGGTATTTCCTGACTGTTCTATAGTAGCGGATGCAAACGCTGTCCTCGAAAGCAAAAACAATGACGTGTCTGGTTTTTCCAAATCAAATTACGGACAATGTCTCTCTCAAAGTCTTCTAGTTCAGGAAACAACTGAATATACCATACAGGAAAGTTCTACTACAGAGCAACCACAGAGCATATTCAATTGTCCTGTATGTGGGAAAAGTTTCAAGAGAATAAGCTTCTTGCAAATGCATTATAAAATGCACACAAGAGCGCTGGCAATGTATCGTTGTCATATCTGTGGCAAATGCTATGCTAATGAAGCAAATCTGAATTCACACATAAGTGATCACACAGCAACTACCCCAGAGCAACAATGCCAGTGCAACCAGTGTGACCAATGTCTAACACGTTGGCGCTCTGTATTCTTAAAGTCGGGCAAAGATTCAGTGAAAAGGCCATATTTCTGCTTTTGTGGAAAAAGCTTTACACGCAAAGATAGTTTGGTGTGGCACCGAAGGATTCATACAGGGGAGAAACCTCACAAGTGTCAGGAATGCTCCAAGTGTTTTACTCAGAAAGCACACCTGATATCACACATGAGGACACATACCGGAGAGAAACCCTATGTATGCAGTTTCTGCAATATGGGCTTTGCTCATAAAGTCTCCCTCAAAGGACACCTAACGCGTTATCATCCTACCAAAATGCCTGTATATAGTCTGAGTTTAATCTCTGATGATGGAAGTTCCCATCCACTGTGACCCTTTTTTAGTTAAGTTAAAAGTAACTTGACTGTTTAGAATTTTTTGCGTTACTAACAAATTGTGTCATCTGACCTAGTTGTGTATTCAACCACCTTGTTCTAAGATAGTATGAAATGCATCCTAAATAGTTTATGTATTATTTTAACATAGTGTTATTGTTCTCTTACAACTAATATAATTCATTGTAGTGTGTTTTAAGTGTTTCTCATGGCCTACTCTTATTTGACATTAAAATTGGCAAGGGACTTCCTTGCCCAAATTATAGTGCTATTTTCTTTGGATCAATTCAAAAGATTTATCCTTATAGGTAATATTTTAATTACTTGTCTCAAAATCTGCTCATGAAGGAATGTCAGTAATAATCATTCGAAGTGCAATTACAAATGAAATACTAGTGTAATTGTTTAAGCAAGTTTTTTTTGTGTCAGAAGAACGAAGTTGTCAAGAATTATTTTCCGAGAAAGTTTAGATTAGATTAGATTAAACTTTATTGTCATTGCACAGACTACACGCACTGAGACAAC
>JAVQJS010104394.1:0-10818 GCA_036024795.1 Galaxias rostratus | reverse complement strand
ATGTATTTCAACGCTACCGGGGGAATTTTGGTTATGGTTTGAAATTTTTGGTGGTGGGGTCTCGGGTCCACCATGCCCCCCCCCCCCCCCCTGCACAGTCAGGTGGTGTGCCCAGAGCTGCTGCACAGTGCAGCAATAAACAGACTCTGGTTAGTCTTGCCTGTAGGCTGCACAGGCTGTTTACAAGCAAGGCGGACCTAGACTTAGGTAAGCTGCTTGCCAAGTAGCTAAACAGGTGAAATCTTTTAAGACGATACATCGGTGTGAGACGGTGTGCCCTGTCACTAGTACTGGCTCTGCCTATGAGCCGAGTAAACAAACACTGAGTGAATGGGGTGTGAGGGATGAGTCATCGCTTCTGGGCTCTCTCTATCTTTTCTTTTCTTTTTTTTTGTTTTTGCGTGCCTCAGTCTGCTGCACATCCGCTCCTCTGAAGGCCCTCATCACCACAGGCATACTTCAGCAATTACCTTTCGCCCACACACTGCCAGTCACATGGGCCATAATGACAGGCTGTCACACTGTCCCACTCAAAAATCTCAGCGGAGCTTTCAATGCAACCCCTCCCTGTTTCATATAACCCCCCTTTCTCTTGTTCTCTCTCGATCTCTTTCTCAGTCTCTCGCCCTCTCTCTCTCTCTCTCTCTCTCTCTCTCTCTCTATCTGTTTCTGTCTCCCTCTCGCATTCTCTGCCACACATACCGCACACATTCCAAATCATACTACACTTTCATTGTGGCTCGTGACAAATGCTATTTTGTTTGTAGGAATTGTTATCTGATGCATTTTTAGTGCACATTTCCCTATGCTGGTACAGGTATCCCTATTCCCCCCTTGCCCCACTGTCTAGGAGAACCCGGGGACAAAATTATATGCAGCTTTTGTGTGACGCAAAGCAGAAAATACTTCATCTCTCATGTAAGGCATTACAAAGCAGAAAATACTTCATCTCTCATGTAATGCATTACAGCATGAATCACTGCTGAGGCACATCAATGTTTTCTGTCAGTGATTTGACAATCAATTTATTGGCCCGGTCTACTATTGCCCAGGAGGGACAAAAACATCATGTCAAACCGCTGTAACCCCATGATGTGTTACACTCCATACCACGATTCCTTTGTGGGCAACAGAGAAATGTGTCATCGAAATGTATTTGTCCTCTAAAAATGGGCTTTGCACAGAGCTTTGACCTTTTCCCCCTGCTGAAACGGGGAAATGACAAAGTAGAAAATACTTCTGCTCTGTTTTTAAATGTCTAATGATGAAAGGAACATCTGCATGATGGATTAAGAGGGCTAGACTTTTCACATTAACTACAGAACCAGACTGCGTTGATTTAAAAAAAAAAAAATCTTTGCATCAAAGGAATGGTCGACTCCCACTCCCTGATCCTCCTGATCATCCTCATTAGCGGTATTCTAAATATAGTCAGGTTACAATCCTTTATGCTTGCAATTCACCATTTAAGGTGCAGTGAGTTTCTTGCTGGATGCACTTTTGATTTATCAGGAAAAAATGCAAAAATGTGCTTTCTTACAAGGCCAGGATCATAATATTATGGCTGGTCGGTTCCTTTTGCCAGATACTTATTACATACCGAATGTGCAATGTATTATCAAAAAGGAGACCTTTTCCACTAATGTCTTTGAGTTTGCAGAGAAGAATTCATAAGTTCTTAAATAATAGCCCACAGCAGCTTTGATGGCCAACTTGGGATTCGTAGAGATTAATGGAATACGTATCTGGCACAGTGCAATTTATAGGCCAACATACAAGATATTATGACCTAAATTCTGTCCATTATTAAAAACGGCAACATTTCTTCACCATTGCTAGCCTATTTATGTAACCCAGTTTCCATGGCTACTACACAATGGATAAGATCTAATGCACATTTCAACAGCTAATTTCAACTTTCCTTTACACAGAGAATGACGAAAGATTCCGCTTCCCCATATGAATAAATCCCAAAACAAGCTGTCAAATAATTTCAATGACAACCCATTATCAGACACCACAGAATGTTTTATCATGCAATGCCTTTTAAATACACTTTTTTATTTGATATATGTGTTTTTATTGAATTATAGACCTACATAGATGTTATGTGCATGCAAGTTGCAAAACAATAAGACTAGAGTTGTGCTGTATTTAGTCTAAATATACTTAAATTAAACATGGCTTAGTTGTATAACACACAGTAGGAATCAGTCGCGTCCTCATTGACCGTTTTAACAGTCACTTTCTTAAAAACCAACAATGATAGGGACTAATAGGGAGCCATTATTGACTTCTATTTTCTAAGATGACAGTCTTCATCAGTTGTTTCCTTTGTCACGTATAGACCTTTAACACCCGTGTCCCTTCTCTCCCTAAACAGGCCAACCGTCACAAGAGAATGTCCTGAGAACAAAACAGCACAGGAAAGGGCTGGCAACAATAAGCTCAGTTCCTTATTTCCACCGGTGCAACACAGTTCAACAAGGACAAGCTGGAGCACACAATACCTGGCTGGACAAGGAAAATGACATCATTTCTCTTCGATGAAATGATTCTTTGTTCTCTATTTCGCTGTTAACTTCAAACACATATGGTAACCTCTATTGTGAGTATGAAAATTAAAACTTTGTCTGCAAAAAAGAGATTATTTCAACTGGTAACGTAAAACTCCAAGATGGGGTCATTTATTATATAAGATAAATAGGATCATTTCAGAGAACATAATATAAAATGGCTAAACCGATTTGAAAAGGATTCAAAGTACTTTAACTATTTCACAAAATTAAATTGTCTGATTTCAAGAAATTAAAATGTGTACAATTAAACTAGGTCACCCTGGTCTTTGTAATTTGATTTAATGAGAATCAGATTTAAACCCCATTGATTCCCGAGTAGAGCTCAGTTTCTTTGTCTGCGAAAAACTGCACTGGTTGCTTAACAGACATTTTTCATGAATAGATCTTGTACGCCATCCCCTGGCAGAATATAACACAACGTTCTGAACCACTACTTCTTCTCTATTTTTGCAGTCGGCCCCTTGTTTATTTGTATAACATGCATTAAGTTCTATTTAAAACACACTGGTATGTCCATAAAATTGGACTGCAAAAGAGTGAACTATTTTACCTATTTTAAGTAAAACTGAGATTTGTACCATTTCTTTTCAAAATTTACACTCAGGTAACCAATATATATGGGGGAAATTACTGGGGCTTTGACATACAAAGAAAATGTTGAGTACAAGTTCCACCACTTAGTTTAATTCATAATGCCTCCCTCACAATCTGTTCATCAGCATAGAAAAACGAATCATGACTCCGAACGTGGTAAAGTAATCAGTGAAGATAAATTCCAAGAGTGAAAATTATTAATATTAACTAAAACCAAAGATTACTGATGCTTATCAAAATGTACAGTATGTAAACACAACAGAGTGTTTGAAACATCTAAAGGGACAGTAGCAAAATTAGACTTAAAAAAAGAAGAAGAAAGCAATGTTTTAACCCCAAGTGTAGATTTTTCCAGGCTTAATTTGAGTAGAACTTTAATGTTACATAGGTAATTAAAGCTACAGTAACCTATCATCTTTACAGGGAAATCCCCATCACGATTTCCTCTGCAGCATATTGACATGTTTAGACATTCCTTTGACCAGACATCTTGTTACTGGGACATGAAGGGGTAAAGCATCCATCCCAAAATAAGACATCCTGACTATCCATTACATAAAATGAGGCATTGCGAACATCCTTTTCTCCCCTCATTGTAGCAGAAAACATGTCAAGTACTTAACATGCAAGTAAATTCTAAGGCAACGTGTGAACTACAACAAACTAAATATATAGATTTTATATTCATATATCTATGGAGGTACAGGCAGTTCTGTCTTGTAGATAATTGCATTCCCATACCATTTAAAACAAGAACTAATACCGGGCAGAAATCTAAACTTATACAAAGTGATCTACCGAATAAAAAAAGACACCATCAACACACAAAATACTGAATTCATAATTGAAAAAAAAAGAAGCTTTCAACAGTAAAAACAGTGTCCCATTCCAGAGCAGAAAAAAAGGGAAGCAACTTTTAAAAATATTGGAATATTATAAATATTGCATCTCGACTTGATGCCCGATCCAGGTTACAAGTTATAAGAGGTTCATGTAAGAAACTCGAGTCACCCCTCCTTGAGCCACTGCTGCGCAGTGGAAGTAAAAGGCAAACAAGAATACATCATCTGTCGTTACCATTCAATACCAACTCTCAGAACATGTTAGATGGTCTGTCTTTTGCAAGGGCTCAAGCTCACATCTAGGATGTTACCAAAGGGGAAAGGATGGATTGTGAATGTTTTGCATAAAAGGTTTAAAAACACCATTATAACTGCGTAAATTAGAAACAACAGAATGAACAACTCATAAAAACACCACGTTCACTTTCACCAATCGCCGACTCCTTTCTTTGTCACATTCAGAAGGATAATGTCTGAGCGGAGCAGCCAGTCTTTGGAGGACAGTTCAGCGATTGAACTGTGGGCGATCTGGATGGCGAGAGAAGGGGTCCGCTGAGCGGGCAATCTGGGTGCCCAGAGGACAAGCCCGTCTGTCTGGGGCCCGACGGCAGGCTCAGTGGAGGACGGGCCAAAGCACTTCCTCATACCTCTGAGGCATCCGACCAATAGGACGCCACCGTGGCCGTAGAACGGCTGTGCCTCGGCCCTACCAGAGTTCGCACGACACCAAACTGGTGAAGGGCAAGCTGATTGTTTTTGTCTGCTGTCACTAATATAGAATTGTGAAGATGTGCAAACTTATGGAAAAAGGGAGGGCAGAGGAGTCGCCGGTCCCGTGCTTCCCACTATTTCTCAGTGGCGGGTCTACAAAGCAACATGCAGGTACACAGTCAAATGCAGGTCTCTTTTACAGTACAGGGGAGAACAAGACAAGTCTGAAAATGTGTTTTTCTGTGCAGGTCAGAGTTGGTGTGTTGGGGGAAGGGGGGCAAATGTCTGAATACATCCTCGGACAGTGACGAATAGGGAGGGGTAAACGGAAAGCTGGCCATTGCATGTATGTAATGGAGGGATGGAGGGAAGAAGGGAGGGGGGGGGGGGGGTTGCGGAGGGCCACTTTTCCATCATGAAGTGCCCTGACGCTTCTGTTGCTGGGCCCGGATCAGGTCCAGTTGTTTTTTGCACTTTTGGTAGTATGTCGACAGACTTTTGTTCTCCTCTAACAGCTTCTTGTGCTCCTGCACCAGTCGAGACGTGTTCTGCTGGTCCTTCTCGTCTTGGTCAAGCTCAGCGATAAGCTCTTTTCTGTGTTAATGGGGGAAAAGGCAGAGAGATGATGAGAATTAAAGCGGCTGCAAGGCCGTAAAAGAAAGAGGAAAAACCATTTCACACAGTAAAACTTTTGTGGTGGAGTTAACAAAAATAACCTGACAGCAAGTGTGACCATCGGGGAGATTAAGGGGAAAACACAAATTCTAACAGCATGGTAGATCCCTCACTCAAGTCATAGTCTATAAATATGAGATGAGGCCGTTGTTTCCACAACGCTCTACTTCCACAGCTTAGAGTGGCTGTGTGCCTTGGATTTGTCTTCTAAATTCAGTGATTGCCTTTGGGTGTCTCTCTAAATATTCCCACGCCCACATCTAAATGCATGTCCCCCATCTGATGGTGTTGCTGTGAACCGTCGTCGCCTGTTACGTTGGCCACCTGAAAGCCCATACCTAATAAGATGAAATATTCCAGGATGCTGTGAAATCAGATTAAAGTGGTCTGATAGAGCTAATAAAAAAGGGAACGTCGTGAGAGTTCCTTTAAAGAACTCCCGGAATGACAAACCCATCTCTAGCTGTACGGCAGTGGTTGAACACAGTGCTTGGCGTGTTGGCCTTGCTAGTAGCTAGTGTGAACAAACAGGGACAGATAGAGGGACAGGGTTAGCATACTTTCTCTGGATAAGCAAGGCGATTTCCGTCTGCACTTTCAGGTACTCCTGGGCCATTTTGCAGTGCTGCTCGAACACAGCCATGGACTCCTTGGAGTTGGGACAAGGAGCCAGGGGCTGTAAATAACCAATGTGTGTTGTCATTAATTGATACGGGGGGATTATAGCTGTTAGACCCCATAGCAAAATGTATTTATATCAACCATTAGAATGCACTGAGCTGATAACACATGAAATGTCACCCTGCAGTCACCAATGTATATTTATACTGACATGCCACTTTTTAGATAGCACCATCTTGTTCCACTTGAGAAGAGAGCTAATCTCATTCTAACATAGTTAATACTGGCAATTTACAATGTATTCAAGAGCACACGTCAATCACAATATAAATGTCAAGAATTAACCAGGGCCGCACACATGAAGTAAAAAATAAAAGGAGCCGTAACCAGTCCGTAGACCAGTCAATAAACTCTTACAAAACTTCCGGTTTACGGAATGTTTTGCCCCCAAATAATTTGCGTTGATTTGGAACAAGATGTTTGGTGGGGTCCGAGTTGGCTCGACACAAGTCGCAAGAAGATGGCCCCGTGTGAAATGGATCCCGTACCTGCAGCTGGTGATCCAGGGTGAGATATGCCATAGGAATGGAGTTGTCTGAGCCATTGGTATCTGGGCAGGAGAGAGAGACAGAGACAGAGCAAGACTCGGTTTGTTTGTTTTTGCTGTGAGAGCCGTGGCCCAGTGCACGCAGAGTGCAGAGTTATCAATAGCCAGCGCAAGTCCTTCAACAGAAATAGACCCTGCCAGCCCCTCGCTTCTCTCCCCAGCCTCAGGGTGACAGCAGAATAGCGCCTTAAATCATTGATGAGGATGACGTAACGTCTGCGGCGCTGCTCCAGTGATTTGTGTTGCCATCCACAATGACATTCGTGAGAGGGTGACACAATGCTTTGGATAGGCCAGCTTCATTCAAAGTGCTCTTTTCCACACTTAACGACAACGTTCCAAGACTTGGATGGAACATAGTAGGAAAACTAACGTTGAACAAATGGTTTACTCATGCAAACGGTCACATTTGCTTTTGAATAGCAGACGTTAAGTGTATTTGTGCATGTATTGGAAGGTAGTTGTTCACCCGTAGGCTCATCTGGAGAGAAGTAAACTCTAGTCGTCTTGTCAGGCGGCATCATCCTCACACTGGGGCTGGAGGACCTGCTGCTGTTCCTGCTCCCCTGTGAGTGGACAAGATCAATGTCAATCATAGCTGAATGGTTGAACATCCCAGAGTCAGGGCCCCCATAGCATGTTGACGTTCTCGCATAGCTGTCTGTCATTCTATACGTTGTTCTATTCTATACTGCATTCTATAGTGCAAAATGGAACATACAGCTCCCATAAAATGTTCTGCACTGTCCAGCCCACTTTTGAAAAACACATAACAGCTGTGTTTGGCGCAGCAATATAACAGCAAATCTGCCTTGAAGAGTGCCTGAAGAGTGCATATAATTTTTAAAAATGCCCACGGGAAATTGACAAAACTTTAGTTTCTTTGCGAACTTAGACTGAACTTTGCAACAGTGCGGGTTTGCCTTTTAAACAGAACTCATTGTTTGGAAAGGCACACTCTCAGAGACCGGGGTTTATTTGAAGGGTGCTCGCGAGGGGAAAGATGGGTTGTTTCGTATCCTGTAATATCTTCATCTTCTTTGCTTTGACATATCAAACAGGATACCACCTTATGTCGTATATCACTTTCCCCAAAGGGGATTCTTCAATTGACAAGAGCACGCATCTGTCCTAAGAGCCTTAAGTCAGTCAGAAATTAAAGCTATTCCCAGAGTGGGAGGGAAAAAGATATTAGCCAACAGAAACTAATCACATGAAAGTGTAAAAAAAAGAAAGAAAAAAAAGAAGAAAAATAAAGGGTTTTGAATGTCCTTAAATCTCTTTACTTCTGAGTAAAGTCGTTTGTACTGTCAGAAACGATGGACTTCACATGCTGAATTACATCAACATACCTGGTCTGGCTCAATTCCCATCCCAGGGAGGTCCTGGACGGATCTACGTCTCTGCTGTTCACAGGTGGCTGGGGAGAGGATGGAGAGAGAGGGAGAAAGGCAGTGTGAGCCATACAGCTCCAGGGGCATCGTGCCCGAGTCTGTCTGTGGCACAGGGGATTCACACAGCCACATAGACAGACAGCTGCACAGATTTAACCCCATACTCCCTGGACGGTCAACATGTGCTCTGGCAGGGCCCAGAGTTGTGACCAGAGCGTACCCACCCCACCCCTTACTTAACACAACACAGCACAGCACACACAACACATACCACCACATACCACGCCTACCATATGAATAACTATAGGCCTGCTTGGTCACGGGATCAGATTATCTTGATTGGGTTGGAGGGACGGGAAAAGAACGGGGAACTATGGGAGGGATGGTATACCACAGTAGACGGCAGGAGCTCAGGAAAGGCCAAGAAGAGGAGTTCCTTGCAAAGGAAAATCTGAGGTGGTAGCTGCTCGAGCTGGCCTCTCGAGAATAACTAGATCGCTTTCAGCCATCTGGTAGCTAAAAGGTATAATTAGTCCTGACTCAACGGGAGAACAGAAAAAATTTCTGCAAAGTCACGCCTTCCTGCTTGAACACAATGACAATGACACCTGTAGAAAATGAGCGGGAAATGACAGCACTGAAATCTTTTTACCCACTGATGTCAGTGTACCAGATTTACAAAGCAACACAGAACCTTGAGCCATGCAGGAGCATGAATAATCTACACCCAACTTAAAGGGATAGTTAAACCTTTTGGGAGAATAAGATATGTGCCTACGAGATGAAGAATATGAATGTTATGATTGTAAAATTATTTATGCAAGTAGGTTTATGTAGATCTGCTTAGACAATTACTGTAAGCCAGTTCTGTCGGTAGGCATGGCTGTCCAACTTGACAAAGTACACGTTTAAAAAACTCCAAAGCTATGTCCATGTCTATGTGTACATACCAACCTACATATAAAAAGACAGACGTGGTTACAGAAACAGATATGGGTTTGTAACTATAGAATTACCGTCTTACAGAAATTGTGCCAAGCAAGGCTACATTTACCTACCTCCTTACTTAAATAACTATGATGCACAATCATCTTGGCTGACTAGGGGTAAGTAAGAAAAAATGGTATTCCCAAAGTTGAACTATCCCTTTAAGACCCATGGTGACGCAACAGTTGACACTATTATGCACAACAAACACATATAGTACACTTTCAAAGGACACCCACCAAACAATTCACTTAATTTTGTAACTTCACGATTCAGCCACAGCGCTCTTTGGTTCACCAGCAAGTGCACATTCCTTAGCTTACTAAACAATAACCATTTGATGCAATTGATCCAAACTGAGTTTGATTAGCATGTTCATGCAACAGAAACTGTCCATAGATTACATAAAAGCAGACACATTCCACCGTATTTGAATGCCAATATTGGATCTCATCTTTCACTGTAGTCATGTGTAAATCGCAAAAGGTTAAAAATCAATGGTGCAACTACAGGCCATAGGTGGATGCATGCAGTGATAATAACGTCTCCTACCTTTAATAACAGGACTTGTCAGCCAACCTTAGTCAGTGCATTGAATTAGCCACTCATTCAGCATGTCTCATAGCAGCTCCTAACTAAAATAACAGTGCTGTCCCCATTTCTTTCATCCCTGTCTCTGTCGGTAATAATAGCTTTGACCCTCAATGTGAGAGAAATTAATCAAAACGACTTTCCCAAAGTTAATGGATGCATAGAGGAAAAAATAGCCATGCTTTCACAACGTCCTCTGAGCATGAAATGCAAGGACAAGCTGAAATCCAGAGCGCTGAGCCACAGACTTGCTCTTGTAGCTCTGCATGATCTACAGCCAAGCCAGAAGGACAGCTGAGACAGGCCCATGAGTTATGCGTCTTGCCTCATCTGTATCAGCCAGTCTGACACAAGATGCTTATTGGATACCGTGACAGGATGTGTGTTTTAGATGTTTCAGCCTGTTGAGTCACTTTGTTAAACTGTTAGGGAAAGTGCTATATGAATACAATTATTACTGTAATATTTTGTAAATATTATGCGGATAACGTGTGAAATTCCAAACAAATATTCTTTGGGGATTAAGCTCTACTTCTGCAGAATAAAATGTAGGCAGGGTGAACGCTTTGATCAGTATCTTGTGGTTAGTGCTGAGAAGGCCGATCAGAAAGCTCCCATATGAACTCATGTCCTTCTCAGCATGTACAAGAACATCAGACGACAGCATGACGTGGGATGGCGAGTGTTACTCCAGAGTTTTGGTGATGCTGAGAAAGATCATAGAGTTGTCTTAGTATGGTTATACAGTGTAGGAGCATTAGTAGTGAGTTGGTCCGCACGGGTTATATGAGGAGTTGAACCCGACGGAAAAAGATGAATTCGTCCCCCAAAATCAAATCAAATTGTCCCCAAATTGATAAATCGCTTCTTGTTTGGATCTGGAGTAACAGACACTAGAGCCCAGTGTTGCCAGAGCAGAGCAACCCGCTGATTGAGGCAAGCCAGCTACACCCAGGGACCAGAAAACCTAGTAGTCCGTCCGCACCGGTACCTGTGACGACGATCTTGGGAACATCCAGAATGGTTCCGAATGATGCTGTTTTACGGTGGCCTCGTTTATATGTGGGACGTGCTGCAAAAATACACACACACACAGAGCTGCGTACACAGGCATGCAGACTAACACAGGACCCAGACAAATGCTTTTCTTTGTGGGGGGGGGGGGGGGGGGGGGGGGGGGGGGGGGGGGGGGGGGGGGGGGGGGGGGGGGGGGGGGG
>JAVQJS010104374.1:0-11288 GCA_036024795.1 Galaxias rostratus | reverse complement strand
TTGTGGAACTATCTGCTCCTTGGACCGTGTGTGTGTGTGTTTGTGTGCGTGCGTGCTTATGTGTGTGTGTGTGTGTGTGTGTGTGTGTGTGTGTGTGTGTGTGTGTGTACGTGTGTGTGTGTGTGTCAGCATACAGTATTCAGCCAGTGATGGAAGGGAAGGCGTCCTGTCACCTCCGCACTGACAGCTCCCTCTCTGAGTCTCTGATGTGATGGAGCAGGTCAGGTGTATTACCACTGGAAACCCTTCGTCTTGCTGCTCCCACCTGCCCTGTCAGCTCACTGCAGCGGACCAATGGCAGTGGAAGGATTACTGCTGTCTGAGTTTACAATGCTCACAGTTTGGCATCCATCAGACATGTAGGCAGTTCCCAAAAAAAAAGTTTTAAAAATGTAAATTCACAATTTAAAACCACAGCGATTACATCAGTATGAGTTTATTATGGGATAGCAACATGCTTCATTCCCATAGAAAATGATTGTGGCTTTCAGGAATTTGATTCACTTTCTAGGCTTAAGAAAGATAACGCAGATTTGTAATGTTGCACGGCAACTATTTCGTGCTGTTGTCAGAAATCAAAGCGTTTCTGATGGGGATTCTGTGTGCAGTGTTTTGATTAATTCTGTGTGTGTGTGCGTGTTTGTGTTTCCCTGCCTACGATAGATCTTATGTAATGGAGTGCTCTTGGGGCCTGTTGACTAACGGAGGGGAAGGATATTGCAGTGAATCTCTTACCACGCACGTGCTTTTATGAAAGTGTATGTGTATGTGTTTGTGTATGTGTGTGAGAGAGAGAGAGATTGTTGTGATGATAAAAGTGCCAATTACTTGGGTGATTCATCAAAAGCATGTTGATTTATTTAGTCATCCCGCTGCGCCTTGGAGACCTTTAGTCGGTGGTCTGGGCCATAGACAGTGGACAGGGAACAGGCTGGGCCATAGACAGTGGACAGGGAACAGGCTGGGCCATAGACAGTGGACAGGGACCAGGCTGGGCCATAGACAGTGGACAGGGACCAGGCTGGGCCATAGACAGTGGACAGGGAACAGGCTGGGCCATAGACAGTGGACAGGGACCAGGCTGGGCCATAGACAGTGGACAGGGAACAGGCTGGGCCATAGAGAGCACTCAGGCCTGTGTGCAGAGAAGCCACTCTGCTATTATCAGCATTTCACACCCACCATACGAGTGGAGGGTGAGTCAGGTGTGTGTGTGTGTGTGTGTGTGTGTGTGTGTGTGAGTGGTGAAAAGCAGGCTCGCTATCTCACATTCCACTGTGTGTTTACATTCAGGTGCATGTGAAATGTCCGATGTGGGAAGGGATGAGGGGGAGGACGGTACAGTACAGCCAATGTAAACTCGCTCTAACACACTCCGTCTGATAAAAACACACAGACGCAGGCACACACTGTTAGTGACTCCATACTGACAGATGTACACAGATCATGTGAAGGTTTCTCTCTGCAGCTCTCCTGTCATCTCCATCATACATCTTCGTAACAGGTCCTCTCAAAGAAGGATTCTGTTCTATTTGTCTGTGTTTGTGTGTGTCTGTGTGTGTTCAACAAGTAAGAGCTTTGTGAGGATTGTGTGTGTGTGTGTGTGTGTCTGTGTGTATGTGTGTGTGTGTTGCAGTGGTGTGTCATAATGGAGATATACCAGGACATATGATGGCTATCTTGAGGAATGGTATCAGGTTTATTTTGGTCCCATTCCTCAACCTAGGTCTAATATCCTCTCCGAAAGAGCACAACATCCAGTCTTTGTTCCCGCTGGCCTTGGGGTTAAGCAGGGTACAGCGTGGGACTCCAGTGCGTTTCCAACAACACCGGCCCATTTTCATAGGAGGAGGAAGTCCAGAGAATTCCACACACACAAGCCAATTTGATAGTCATTCACGCCGGGCTTCCAGGGTGTTGGGCTAGGCTGGAAGGTGCCGTGTCACAATTGGCTTCCCGAGCGGAGAACGAGTGCCCCGCCCTGGCGTGGCCGGGCAACTATTCTTAGAGACGGAGGATTCCCTGAAACGCTGCTGCCTCCAACCGCGCGGCACGTCCTGTCTCCAGACTCCTACTTCCTGTTGTTGTCGTGGTGAGGGCTCCTGGTCCGCCGGGTCACGTGCCTGTCGGTTGGTGCCTTGTGTGGGTATGAAGGCCTGGGCCAAGAGAACGACATGGGAGGGTGTTTGGAGAGGAGCATTGGGTTATCATCATCACCATCATCATCATTGAGCCATGGAACATCGTGGTTAAATGTCAACCACACACAATTGATCGGGGGGCTTTTGATGTTTGACGTCTGTTTTACAGATTTGTGTCAATGTGGTAGTCAGTCTTCAAATATTGTACTTCAATTTAGTGCGGCAACCCTGGTGGTTTGACAACATGGGCAAGCCCTTGAAAGATATCTGAGCCTTTGCGCCGTCTTTATTTACAGATCCGTAGTGTTTCCTCTAAGGGTTATGATGATCCTAGACCCACTGTTGTTTAATGGTAGAGGTTTGATCTGCTAGAGATGAACTTAATCAAGCTGAAGACACCTTGGCTCTAATTTGTTTTGATCAGATGTTTTAATGTTGTGCGATAGTATGCCTGGTGTCCCATTAATTATATTAATACCCACGTCAGGTAGGGTACTTTTTAGCTTTCCATTGTCAGTCCCCTTTTTGGAAGGTGGGTATGGGTGAGGTGGTTCTTCACAAAAGGAAGAGCCCACACTGGCTGAGCAAGTCTTACTCTTAATCTTGGTCAATGAAGCCCTCGTAGAATTATATATAAATAAAGCATCCTTCCATTTATAGTTCACACTCCTGGTCATGTCATTTTTACATCTATTTGAGCTGTTTTTGAGTAATGTGTAATAAAAAAGGTTTTCCTGTTTGGACAGGGAAGAGGAAACATCAAAATAGTGTTTTATTCCTTAACATGCATAACACCAGTTTGTGTAAAACTTTTGTCTTCCAAACATTGACATAATTCATTGACATAATTCACACTATAGTGAATTTTTGACACTTCCAACTTTGGCCATTTCCATTGCAGAAAGAGATTTGTAGTCCTATTTATTTTCATTGGGAACCGCTTATTATTATTAAGCACAGCTTTTCTTTTTTTGTAGGCTAAGGGACGAAGAGATGGCATGGTGTCGTCCAATCGGAATGCCAGGCCGCTGTCGTCAGGAGACGTCGAGGGCATGGTGTGGCAGGGACCACGGACACTGCTACTTCAAAAGAACTCGCAGGGCTTCGGCTTCACGTTGCGCCACTTCATTGTGTACCCACCAGAGTCTTCCCTAAACACTAACCTGAAGGTAACAATGGTTCATACATATTAGTTCCTTCCTTCTCTTTTTATTGACAGCAGACTGATGCCTTATTGTTGTATTTACATAGATATGGGAAAATATTTGTGTCTCATTTAAGTTAGATCTATTCGCTTTGTGTTTTGACTTTTATTTTGTGAACAACTGAACATGTTCAACAATGCCTCAAGACATTATCACCAATACACAAGAACTCTGGGTATTGGAGTGTTTTGTCCAAATACCTCTACTGGATAATGGGTATTTTAGTGGGATGGCTTCGCACTGTTTAGAGCTCTGAACCTCTATTCTGTGGCCTTAAAGCCTGGTTCTTTGTTTGGCTGAAATGGAATGAGCTAGATCAGCGAAGCCACAAAGCCCAAGTCCAGCCAGTCACTCCATCAACTGGTCAGTTTGCCACTAAGCGGGATCTCTCAGCACCCAAAGTGCTCTGTCAGCTGGGGCCTCTGCATGTGTGTGTGTCTGCGTCTGCGTGAGTGTGAGTGTGTATGTGAGCATGGGTGTGTGTGTTTCTGAGCATTTTCAGATACATCTTTGTGTATGTGGTTGGTGAGTTCTTCTTTAGCGCAATAGGTTTGTATTTATTCCTGTCTCTTTTTAAATCGAGGCTTACAGTCCCTAGAGATGCGTAGCGCCTCCCTGTGGGCCTGGCCTGGTATGACAGGTGATGGGTACTCCCTAGTGATAGTTCTCATAGTTGCTGTGCATAAACAAAGAGACAAAAGAGTTTCTCACTTTGTTTCCTGTCATTCCTCTGTAGGATGAAGAAAACGGAAATGGGACAGGAAAAGGTGAGTGTTCTCTGTCACTGCCGTTAACCGCAGCTGTGTGAGGCCTTTTTTTAGTTCACACTGGGGATCTGTAGTTTTTACTTCAAATCTTATCTCAATGAGGAAAACTAAGACAAAGGCATAATCAAGCTATAATTCATGATATTTATTTGAATTAGATATAAGGAAAACATACACTACAGTGTAAGAAAACATTTCTACTTAATTAAAGTGATCATGTTCAACTTGCCCCTTGTTTGCGGTGGGTTGTTCCAAGGGCATGTTGAATCATATGGGGGTGAGGTCAGAGCTTACATTTCCCTATTGGCTTCACATACTATTAAACCGTAGTAATATGTGAATGCAACACTTTTTATACAATTCTGCTGGTATGGAAAAATAGGGAACAAAATGTTGTCCTAAATATGCATGGGGATACTTTCCTCACATGTCGCCTGCCCTTACAGCCGTAGACAGTCAATTGGAACAAAATAATTTGTATTATTCTTATGATAACAGTATATCTATATCTACTTATGTTTTTGAATGTGTGCTTGTGTGTCAAGGTCCAGGCTGTCCAAGGTCTCGCCTGGAGCCTATGGACACCATCTTTGTGAAAAGTGTTAGGGACAAAGGCCCAGCTCACCAAGCCGGACTATGCACAGGTACAAGTGAGAAAGCCACTCTTCATGTTGCCTCTCTTATGCACACTGTAAACTCTTATTTGCACCACACACAAATGGCGTGTGTTTCTCATGAGTTTGTTTGTGTACTTTTCAGGGGACCGACTGGTAAAGGTGAATGGGGAGAGTGTTTTGGGGAAGACCTACTCTCAGGTTATCGCACTGATACAAAACAGGTGTGACATGCACTAACAGAAGCCATTGGTGGAACTTTGCACAGTACTTCGGTGTTATTTATTTCAAAACGGCGTTTACATGTGTTTGTTGAGCTGTTCTAATAAGTGTAATTTCTCACCAGTGAGAATGTACTGGAACTCTCGATAATGCCAAAAGATGAGGACGTGTTGCAGTTGGTAAGTGTGAGTATGAGATTTCTTCTTCTTTCCTTCCTTCCTTCTACCCAAAAGCAAAGCATTGTCAACTGAAGTGTGTCGCAACCGATGTCTGGATACTTTGTTACACCAGATTATATTGTCGAAAAAAAGGGCTTTGAATTTAGGACACAGTATATGGACTGTAGAGGTGAGAATTCATTTTCTTTCCCTCTTTATCTTTCCATGATCTTCTCATTCCTCCTGGATTTCCCCACTCTTTCTCTCACTAACTTGTTTTCTTCTTTCTTCCTCCAACAAGGCTTACTCCCAGGATGCCTACCTGCAGGGGAACGAGCCATATGCCGGAGGTGCCCAGCACCTCCCTGACCCACCTCCCCCCTGCTATCCGCGCCCCAAACCTAGCGACGTGGCAGCCCACCCCACACCCCCCAGCCACAACCACCACAGCTCCCTGGACAACCGGCAAAGCCCTGCCAGCCTGGCCTCTCCTCTGGACAACTGCTCTACCGCAGCTGCTACCCCGACCTCCGGCTGGCCCGGGGCTCCACGAGGTCCTGAGGAGGAGCTAGGTCGCCATGGCGCCGTCTCGTCAGGCCGCCCGATGTCCATGCAGCACCGTGGACGGTCTTCTTCCGCCCTTAATGCCCTGGACTTCCACTTTGCCAACCACAACGCCGCCATCGCCTCGGCCACACTGCCACACGTGCCCCCACGGAAGGGCAGCCTGCCGGCGTCCCGGGCCCACGCCGATGCGCTCTGCCATCAGGCCCTGTCAGACTGGTACTACAGCCAAGCAGAGGCCGCCGAGAGGATGTCCCCACGCCACCGGAGTATATCCCAGGACCGCTTAGCTGAGCTGGGGCTGGGGTTGGCCCTGGGCCCCGGACCAGGAAGTCGGGTCTCCCAGGACGTCCTCCTGCAGCATCACCAAACGACGGCTTCTTCCCATGACTCCTATTGGTCGGGAGGCTGGGGTGGGGCGGCGCCGGCAAGCCACTCATGCTCAGAGAGCCTGCTGGCGGCGTATGCCGAGTATGAGCACAGCTATGACCGCTCAGTGGAAACCCTGGCCCAGGCCTCCGCGCTGGTCTCCCCCCGCAGCCAAGCCCCGCCGGCCTGGTCGCCAAACGCCTCCAAACCGGCCAAGTCCACAGAGGACCACAGAAGCTTTCCCCATCACACTCCTCCTTCACAGCAGCAGCAGCATAAGACGACAGTGACGTCCTCTGTGACGGCCGTGGCCACGGTGACCTCGGGCGGTCGACAGCCCCAGCAACAAGTGGCTGAGCCGCAGACCAGGAGGGTGGAGCAGGAGGAGCTGGTTGGCTACCAGAGCTACAGCCCCTCCTTCTACCGCAAGGCGGGCCACCTCCTGCAGCAGGCCCACTCCTTCAGGGAGCCCAGCTACGGCGGGCCCCTCCTCAACTGGAACCTCAGCGCCAAGCTCAGCCCCATGGACAGCCAGTCTGGCGCCCCCTCGGCGCCTCGCCCCCAGTCCACGCCGGCCCTGCCCTCGGAGGAGGGAGAGGAGGAGGAGCGAGTGCGGCTCGCGGAGGAGGCGCTGCTCCACCAAGAGGTGGTCCTGAGGCAGAAGCCACCGTCTGGCCGCCGGACGCCCATCCACGCCCTCCGCCACTCCCACTACGCCATGCCGCTGGACTCCCCAGAGCCCCCCGGGCTGCTGCCTTCCCCCGGGGCCGCGTCTGGGGCTCTGGGCCGGGGCCCTAACGGTAGCCTGGGCCTGCACACACACGACTCGCTGTCCTCCATTCCCTTCATAGGTTAGAGCCCTTGCCTCGCCCTACCACCCTCATTTTCACTGCATGCCTGTGGTCTTCAATCCAGTTTCTTGGATGTTTTATGTCTGCACGTCTATCCAATAACTTTGTGTGAAAGCATGACGTGTTTTCACATTACTTGTCACGGAGACAAATCTTTTCCCAGTCTGTTTTTAATAACCCCGTAACCCTGAGCCCTTGAACTGTGACCCCCCCCCCTAACCCTGCAGACGAGCCCACCAGCCCTAACGTTGACCAGGGCACCCGCAACGTGCTGGCATGTGCTGTGGTGTGCGCCGGTGTCCAGAGCTCCTCTGGGCCGAGCGTGGAGCCTCCAACCGCCCTCACCTCCAGTGCTGCCTCCCCCACACCCCCCTGCACCACCTCCCCATTTGTCCGACTCCGCTCCCACGACCGCAGTGAGTGACCCCCCCTCCCAGTATTCCCTCACCACATGTATCATGGCGCAGCTCCTCCTACCTGTGTCTTAACACCCTGTCCTCCCTAGGCTGATTAATGTTCTCCCTCCAAGGACCCCGTGTCTATATTAAAACATCTATAGATATATTTAGCTTATTATGTTTGACCCATACATCATCTTAATTTATCAATGTCAACTTCACAGTACTTTTGCTGTTGCCGTTGTTTTTGTGTATGCCCGGCAGTGCCCCTCCAGGTATTCTTTCCTCTGTGTGTATTTGTCTATCTTTAACCCTCTGTGTGTGTGTTTGTCTCTGCAGGCAGTATTAAGGGTCTTCATCACCCTGTAGTTACGTTCCGATGACGGTTCCGCTTACCCTCAGCCCTTAGTATGACGTTATGGCATACGTTGTGTCGAGGCCACCAGGCCTGCCGCTGTACACATTCAGCGCAAGCTGTCATTGATCAACCACCATTTGTAGGCTTGGCGCTATAGTGCTTCTTACAGATCATTGTAAATACCTGCATACTCGTTTAAAGGCTTGTTCAATCAGATGTGTCAGTTTTTATTAAATTAGACTGAACGCTTTTGTCTGTTTGTGAGATGTATCATGATTATCCTAGCTATTTTTGCTGAGCTCCATTAAAATCCTCAGCCCACTTTCCCTCCGTTCTCCAAGTGGCCTGAGGTTAAGTGATCGAGGGGAAGGGGAACTGCAATTGGAACGCAGCTTTAGTGTTTGTCTGCAGCCAGTATCAAGGGCCCTTCTCTTGTCTTCACTCCTCTGTGTGTTTGTCTGCAGCCAGTATTAAGGGCCCTTCTCTGGTCTTCACTCCTCTGTGTATTTGCCTCCAGCCAGTATTAAGGGCCTTTCTCCTGTCTCTCCTCTGTGTATTTGTCTGCAGGCAGTATTAAGGGCCGCCGCTCGTCTTACCTGCTGGCCATCACCACCGAGCGCTCCAAGTCATGTGACGAGGGTCTCAACACCTTCCAGGATGAAGGCCGCGTCTTCTTGTGAGTAGGGTGACTAAACATTTTACGATGGTGCCCCATTTTAGTCGGTTCTCATCAGAAATGTGTGCTCATGTTAATATATAAACCCACTGTAAGTTGACAAATATAGCGAGCTCGCAAGATTAAAAATGCAGTGTGTTCTTTCTTTTCACAGGAGGCTGCCTAAAAGGGTCAAGAGCTTTTTCATGGATGGGGTAAGTTTTCACGGTCGTCACTCTTCTCATTAACCCTCTGACTGTGTTTTTTAATCCTGAAATAAGGCCCCAAGCATCCTAACACCCATTGTGTGTGTGTGTGTGTGTGTGTGTGTGTGTGTGTGTGTGTGTGTGCGCGCGCGCGTACGTGCGTGCGTGCGTGTGTGTGTGTTTGTGTGCGTGTGTGTGTCTAGTCTTTAGAAAGCCTGCGGGTTCAGGAGGAGGCGAGGTCAAAGCGACACTCCACTTCTGAGCTGGGCACCATCACCTTCAGCGACGTACGCAAGGAGGGCTGGTTGCACTACAAACAGATCCTGACAGAAAAGGGCAAGGTAACTCCACTGCCAGAAAAACACACACACACACACACACACACACACACACACACACACACGTCAGATGCAGGAAAACGCTGGTAGTTTCTCACTAGCCTATGCTCAAAATATCAGAGGAAATAGTATAGTAGGTAATATGAAAAAAAGGCAACCTTCAATTCTATGTTCTGTAGTAAGAGTTTTTGTGTGTAATAGTTTATATTGGGATACTACTCTTGATAATGTGTGCTTGTTTGTAATCAATTACATCGGGATACTACTCATGGTCATGTGTTTTTGTTTGTAGGTATTACATTGGGGAACTACTCGTGGTAATGTGTGCTTCTCCTTCCTATCCTAGAAGGTGGGCGGTGGCATAATGCGGCCCTGGAAGCGTGTCTTCTCCGTGCTGCGCTCCCATTCGCTCTTCCTCTACAAGGACAAGCGGGAGGCCGTCCTCCACGGGGCCGGGGCGGGCCCTGGCCACACCGAGGATGAGCATCCTCCAATCAGCATTCGGGGTTGCTTGATTGATATTGCCTACAGCGAAACCAAGCGCAAGCACACGCTGCGGCTGACCACCCAGGACTTCTGTGAGTACCTTCTGCAGGCTGAGGACCGGGACGACATGCTGGCCTGGATCCGGGTCATCAGGGAGAACAGCAAGACCGACAACGAGGTCAGTCCTCACACACACAGTCCACATCGACTTGTGTGTTTGTGTGACTGTGTGTGTGTATGTGTGTGTGCCTCTACACACACTAAGAACCAGACTTTCACAAATTCTCTTAACTGCTATGTTTAAAACTGTTTTGTTTCAGGAGTTGGGTTTCTCCAGGCAAGCTCTCATCAACAAGAAGCTGAATGACTACAGGAAACAGAGGTGTTTATGTTGTCCTAAATACCGTTCATAGGCTTTGTTCTCACCAACCTAAAATGCCCCATGCAGTCCTGGGAATACGACACCCGGGCAAAACATGATCCTCATTGTGTCTGGATTCTTCCTTCCGTTTGTCTGTGCAGTCCAACAGGCAGCAAGCCTGAGGCCTCTCCCAGAGCCCACCGCATGATGCCCCCCTTCCTGCTGGCCAAGACGGACAACGCCTCCATGAACCGTGGCTCCAAAGCTGGTAGGTGGTGTGAGCACCACTCCCCTTCTTCAAAGACTGAGTCAAAACACAAAGAGATGTCTTTGAAGGCATTGACGTAGATATGTCTGTTTATTTAGATGACATCAAAGCCTTGTGGGGCATCAACATCATGAAGAAAGCCAAGAAGCCCGGCAGCCCCAAGGCCTTCGGCATTCGACTGGAGGACTGTCAGCCAGCTCTCAACCATAAGGTGGGCCTGGCTGTGTGCTGGGCCGCGGAGGTTCAGGCTGTGCTTAATGTGATGGGTGCTCTTTCCTGTGTGCCTAGATCACAATGCCACATACTTAAATCAAAAGCATAAGGCTTCTAATCCAGACTGGGAAAAAGGATTTGAACCTTTCTCTGTAAGGTGAAGTACGCTGCCTCTGAGTGGCTTCTCTAGCTCTAACCCCTGTTTCTGTTCGTACGTGGTGAGCAGCCTATGGTATATATTGTTATTATTATGAATAATAATTGTATTTAGTTTTTAGTGCTTTTCTAGATACTCAAAGCACTTAATACAATTTGGTCGCCTACTAATACCACAGAACGAATCCAAATCCAAATGGACCGATTGCTTTTAAACAGATCACTCAGTGCAAGTGTTACCACGGCAGCCAATTTGCGCCAGACTTGCTCACCGTATCATGTCTTGCTCACATACATAGGACACACATACCAACTCCAGGAGAAATGTCAGTGACTGACAGGGCACTGGTAGGAGGATGTGGCGGCACGTTGCTGTTTTTTTGGATGGTGGGAGGTAACCGAGGTACCCAAAAGGAAACCCGCACAAACACGGGGAGGACATGCAAACGCCACTCAGAAAGGCCCTTGGCTGAGGTGGGGTTTGAACCCAGGACCATCTTGCGGATGGAGCCACTGTACTGCCCAAATTGGCTCTTGTTGTGAGCGTGTGGGTTTTCCTAGCAGACAAAGGGTCCATTTATCAGCCGGCACAATAGCGTGGACGCACGCGGTTATGGCACCATGGCTCGGTCCAAATATTTCCTCTGTGAAGCGGCTCTTTATTTGAAATGACAATCTGACTGGTTCCTCTCTGCTGCACTCCAGTTTGTCCCTCTGATTGTGGAGATCTGCTGTGGCCTGGTGGAGACCATGGGACTGGAGTACACCGGCATCTACAGAGTGCCAGGCAACAACGCCATGGTGTCCAACTTGCAGGAGCAGCTCAACAAGGGCATGGAGATTAACACTGCCGAGGAGGTGTGTGTGTGTGTGTGTGTGTGTGTGTGTGTGTGTGTGTGTGTGTGTGTGTGTGTGTGTGTGTGTGTGTGTGTGTGTGTGTGTGTGTCTCAGTACAAGT
>JAVQJS010104331.1:0-10583 GCA_036024795.1 Galaxias rostratus | reverse complement strand
TGTAAAACAAGTTGAATACAAAAATAATAGTAATAAACCACAAACTAGTATAGTAAGTAGTATAAACTTTTATTTGTTTTAGTCTAGCACGTTTATTTATCAGTTTTCTTTTAAACTATAAAGATAGATAGCTAAAGAAATTCGAAAAACTTTGTCAACAGATTACACACCATAAAATCTATAATGTAGGCTTGATGCACGTGGTTGATAACTAAAAGCTAGTTCAAAATCTTGTTCTGGTTACAGAGGTAAGGTGAGTACTCTTTACCCTGTCCGATGACAAAAAGTTTCATACATTTTATTTGCCTCCACAAAATCCACTTGAGGGCAGTAAAATACAATCTTTTGTTGGATGGTGAAAAAGGCTCAATAGTTTTACAAATAAGATAATACGTCTGTTGTATCAGAAAATACAACAGTAACGACATACATAAACACCAGATGATAAATCTGCTTTGCGCAGTCACAATGAATTTCTTGCCTTTAATTTTGGATTTACAGTGACACTGGAAGTCTAGACCAATGGCATTATCCTCTTAGAAAGTTTACAGTGACAATAAAGCCAAAATTAGTTCACAAAGAACCTTAGTTTTACACATACATTTAACTAAGGAATTTGAGTGTTAAGCCAAGATTTAACGAGGCACTCGAGAAGCAGCAACATTACAACAGACACAAAACGAAACACCATGCAATGTTTTAATCGTTTTACATGTTTCGCAGATGCATTGTATATAAAGAGTTCAAATAAGTCTTATCGAAGAACTTCGCAAATCTAGAGGTTTTCCACATCTTGATTGCCTTATGAGATATCCCTATCTGAAGAATAGGCTTCCACTGAGTAAAGCACGTTCATCTGGATCAGTTTTAGGCAACCAATATCACTGACTGTGCCCGTCAACGTTTATCTACAATTGTTGGAAAGTAAAATGAGAACAATTGTATAACTAAAAGGGGGTGTCCATCTGACTTCCCTTGGACTTGGGCACTACCACGCCATAGGTGTGCTCCTGCCACCTCAGCCAATGCACATGCACCTCTTTCTGGACCTGATAAGAAAGCAAAGACACAATAAAATCCCCTTAAACAGAATGACGAGCCAAAATTATTAACTGTCATATTAACTGTAGAGAAGGATGGGATTTGTTCAAACTAACATCTGTAGGAAGCGTTGTCACAGGATTGACATAGTCGGGAATTACTATACATTTATGCTGGTGCGCCCTGTACAGATATCTCTTGTGTGCGGAGAGATAAACAAGACACAACCCCCTCAGCTCTTTAAGCTTTGATCGACATCCTTTTTCTGCAGGGAGAAGCAGCTAAAATCCCAGGGAAAGTCATAATATATATTATATGGTCACCAAAAGGATGACAATGGTTCTAGAGACTTTATTGATGTAAACAAAGACTTAAATGTAAGATTACAAAACAAGAATCAAATTCTAGAGGGCTTTGTTCTCAGTCTGAAGTTACTAACCTCTTGGTTGAGAAAACAATAGAGGATGGCAACAATCAGTCCCTATAAGAGAAATTGTAACACTTATCACTACAGTAAGTAAAATATATTCAACGTTTGTACGTTTTACAAGAGCTTATTTTTATTAGAATAGCATCCCACAAAAAAAATAGCCAATTGTATACACTAATCTGTGGGCTTGAACAAAGAGATGAAACAGAAACCCGAGCAAAGCCCGTTTGACAAATGACCACTACAACAGTTTGGCATAAGGTACTCAAGATTGAAGCACATTTGGACTCCTCTGGTGGCCTTTTCTTTGAGTACCAAGTCTGCCCTTTCTAAGCTGCAGCTTCTTGACTACCCTCCCCAAGCCATAGAATTAATATGCTATCAACGGACAAAGAGGCTATAACAATTTGGTTAGAGCCTCACATTAATTACATGCAACTGACACTGTCATGGTATCCTGATTTATTGTTAGCTCTGTCTTCTATGAACTGGGTTTTGTGATTTATAAATAAAAGGTACATCACAAATGTCCTAGGCAAAATAGTCGGTCACTTTTACCCATTTCCAATGTTTAAAACCACAGGCGAGACGACCTTGAGCTCAGGAATGATTGCAAAGCATGATTGCAGGGAAATATACATCAAGGGACTGCTCAGTGCTGGATTTAGGTTAAGCTCATTTGGGATCTTGAATTGCCCTGCTGCGGTGTAAGCCTCCAGCAGCAGGAATACTTTCACCTCATTGAGTAGGTAATTTTGCAGATAAAGTAAATTCACAATGGGCATGGCATAGACTATGTATTTATTGTTGAAAATAAACTGGTGTCTAATGCACATTATTTTTCCATATTGTTATGTGGGTGGCCTGCACTAAATGTTAAACCTTCAAGAAGTTGACAAAGTACATTACATAGTCACAACATTCTTATCCCCGTGTGATTTCATCATTCAAACAATGATAGGTTATAACAAACCTTTACCTCTAATCTCAAACGTACTTTGATATGTGTGTCTTGGAGACAAAAATATTGTGGTGTTCAAAAAAGGGCAAGGACACGAATTGCATTGTAATTGCAATACTGTACCTGAAAGGACCCCATGCATAACTCAATACACATCCGTAGATTTACATTGGTGTAGGTGGGCAGGAAGTTAAACAACATGTAGTGGGTTCCAAACAGAGGAATGAGCAGAAGAGTGGACTTAGTCAGCCGTCTGATGGAGAGAGAATAATAACCAATGAGTGTGTGAGTTGATTTCAACCCTGCCTAATGACAAACATAATGCAGTTTAAATTAATGTGTTTCTGGCGATGGATTAATAATGTTAAAGTTGCTGCTAGGTTTGTATTGGTGTGTCAAACTGAAGTATATTGTGAAGATGTACTTAAAGTCAGTAAATGTTTGTGTATCATTTTTATAGAGCTGTAAGAATTCTTACACCATACACTTAACGCTTGAGGTTTACTGATAATTATTTGAAAACTGCAAATGCAAGCTTTCCCCTTGAGATTTTAAATTCTGAATACTCTACAACCCATAGCAGTAGGATGTTCGTCAAGTGAACTTCTGGTGAAGTGAAGGGATTGAGACATAGAGGGAGGGCACTGTTTTGTGATTTTGCGGTAACTGAACGCATTCAGCCAGGGTAATTTGTCCTCTAAAAATATATTAAATGCTGATATATTATGATGAATTATTCAGAATCTTAATAACTTTGCAGCCCGCACACTTGGGAAAACGTCTTGTCAATATTGAGGATGCTTAAAAATAGTAGTTAAGGTTCCTCAGCCCCCTCAGCCATGGATCGCCATGATTGTTTTCATCTGTTGGTATAGTTTTTTATTTCAGTCTGGCTGTTTGTTTATTTTTTGTTCTATGATTGAATCTAAGCTGTATCAGAGCTTGTTACATACTGAAGGAAAGCCTCCTGTTTTTTCTAGATGATTCTGAATAATACGTGTCTTTTGTTGACTACTTACCTGAAGACACCTATCTCTGCAATTAAGTCCCCCCTTCACCCGCATCCCTCACAAAAGAATTTCATAGAATTTCAAATGGGAAGGATGTGGTTTACAAGCAAAAGGCAGCAAGCAAAAAGAAGGTTTGATCTAAGATATTAGTGAAAAGAACCTCACAGAGTTTTTAAATGGCATCATCTGAACCATCCACCAAAATATATGGCATTCAATATTTGCTGTGAAGGGATAGTGTAGAGTTTGTAAAGCCTCAGGTCTATAGTGTAAGCATTACCTGTACTGAGACGAGTTGTTGAACTGGATCAGACGAGGATTAAGTTTCTGCAGTAGAATTCTTATTATGTTCATAAAGAGGATCAAATTTACCTGTTGATACAAACACATGGAAGATGTCAAATTTATTGCCAAAACAGGGAAATGAGAAAAGACGAGCAAGGTATCCCAAAAGATGTTTTAGATGGCAGGTAATTAAAGATGAAAACATTTGTATTAGTAATTACCATGTCAATGTTTTAATGGCCGAACAGGAGCTAAATCCATAATAAAACTATTCCCTTTTTCAAATCCAATTGGTAATCCACTGTACATAAATTGAAAAATTTCTTTAAAGGTAAATTATAATGCCTGATAAAATTATTTAACATTATTAAACATCTTTGAACCCATTGAGTCCCTGTCAGTGTTCTGAGATAAACATATTTTACAAGTAAGCTAGACCTTACCCCTATTGAGACCATGATAGGTCCTTTAATTATCCACCAATAGGGTGAGTTCTCAGTCGTATCCCAGCATCTGAAATATAAGGGGCTGATTGGAGTCAAACATAAACATTATATGTGAACGACTTTAGTTGACGAGTCCTTTAGGCTACTTCAGTACCTGGTGGTTGGGTTATGAAAGAATGGTAAAGAGTCTCCCTCTAGTTTGTCACTTATATGTTCTATAGATTTGATGTATTCTGAGCTCTAGATGTATACAACAGCAGGGGCTGGTCATTAGATTCAGCAGGGTTTCAAAGGAACGAAAGAGAAAATAGTAAAGAAGGGATACAAAGCCAATCGTAATAAAATGTATTACTCACTCTGTGTCCTCAAAGTACACCTTGGTTGAAACCCACAGGATTACAAACGGAACAGGAATACCTGTGGAGTGAAGCAAGCTTGCTTTGCTTGGTTTCGTGAGAATGTTATAAGTACATTTTAACATTCTCCCTTTATTAAAACCCCAAACATTATTAATTTGAATTTCTAAGTTTTCTTACTGTAATCAAATTACTGAGGAATAAACTATCGATAGTTACATTACATACACATTATGTTACAAAACGATTACATACATTCCAAACTATTTTGCTTAGGTGCGCATGGAAATGAGCTGTCAAATAACGAATGACTAAGCTCCAAATTGCGGTATTTGAAAAGGCCAAGTATATAGAAGAGGGAACGATAGACAGTTATATCATTCATGTCTTTGAACTCATGCTTGCAGTGAATTGCTGTACAATGTGTTGACCCGCAGAATAACAAGTATAGCAGATTCAAAGACTGAGCTGTGCCAAACACATTTTCTGTTTTGAGTGTTTTGTCTAGTGGAAGTTATCTAAATTGACGGTACCACTGTATATAAAGTGCAGCAATACGACAGTCTGGCCAACTTTTCTGCCATAAATTGCATGGCTTTCTTACTTCTGAAATGTGCATGATATCTGCCAACTACTTACTGCTTAAATTCTAAAGAATTCATTGTCAGAGCAAATACACATATGGAAAAAAGGCAACAGGGATTGTGGTGCTGCCTTTGGAACTGTATGTTGTATCTTTGGAAAGCTTTTTCACCCTGTCTCTCACCCCAGCCCAACAAGCCGAATGCCCATAGACAGCTACGACTGTGACGGAAGGAGGACAGCATTAGGGAGTTGAGGTAGAGAGCCTCCACCAGAAGCCAGAAGAAGTTAGTCATGGCACTGTAGTTACAGAAGGCCACCGAGGCCTTACAAGCAGGCTGGTTAGGCGTGAGAGAAAAAGAGAATTGAGAAAGATAGATAGTAGAAAAAAAAGATGAGGATTAAATGAATAGTAGAAGAAATTCGTAAAACAGGTAGTATCACACGGAAGCCCCAGCCATAATACCATTAGGTTAAAGAGCTGACATGACATTTTGTTTGAGATCAAAGGAAATGTTGTCAGTGGCACCTACTGTGGAGAAGGTGCAGTGGTCAATGTCTTTTCTGGCAAACAGTGTGGCATCTTTGATGAACACAGCTACTGCCTTCAAGATGAATGTGAGGAAGAGTTGGATGTGAATGTAGTTACGTGCACAGCGCAGCCTCCTATCAAAGCCACACAAAAACCATACACAGGAAATGGGTGCAAAGTAAATATGGTGGCTCTCTGTCTTTGACGTTTAGCTAAAATACAGTTGGACCTTTACAATAGATGCGTCAATCAAGAGGAAAGCACCAGCCTTTCAACCACAGTGAAATCCATATCCGTTTTAGCCACCATGAATGACCCAAAATCAGCTCTTACAAGAAGATAAAAAGGGTGAAAGATCGTATCCGATCTATTCCTACTACTCCTTACATGTTCAATTATCAAGCATGTCTCTTCTAGAGTAATAGATTTTTCACACTATTGATTAATTGATTTATAAATATATAGTGTGTATATATACACGTGCACCATCTCTAAATGTTTTTCATTAGATTAGCCCAATAGATTGTCTGCAGACAATTTCAGTGTCCACATCAATAGCTTTACAAAACAACAACATAAAAATAAGTTAACTTGGACAGATCCTGTTGTTTCCTGACTAGTGATGGGGACGTTAAGCTAAATGGCTCAGTTGGGTTATTAAAGAAGAAAGCATAGTGGCTGCTTTGAACCCCAGAGGAAAGAAGGCGTATCTGGCAAGACTGTTATCAAATAAGCCAAACACTACATTACCTATTGTTTCGTATGTGCGTATGTACAATGATGTTACTTTATCTGCTCAAAAGTAACCCTCAGTTTTCATACCAACATGAAGAAAAGATTCTCTGAGTACCAAGCATTTGTAAGCGATTGGATGTGGAATATTATTAGGGGCTGATTTGGCTAAAATGAATACTTGCCATTCATAGTCTCTAGAAAACACTCAGTGTTTCGTAATGAATGTAAAAAGCAAGCATACGTTATGGCCTCATCAGCACCTCATAGAATAGGTCACATCTAACGCACCAATCACTTTTATGTTGTCTGACGTCCCCAAAATCTTTACTACTGCTCGGTTTTGTTTAATACATTTTAGTAAGGAATTCTTCTAGAGAAATCAAAAGTGCTACAGTTTTCCTGTGACGCAACCTTTTTCAAAATCAAAATGATTCCATTGCAATAGGTACCTGAAGAGTAGCAGGATGACCACAGCGATGCAGAGAAAGACCAAGGACGTGCTATAGCCGATCGTGTAGATGAGCTTGACATTCGCTAAGTAAGACTCCTGAGGCTTCAACTTTCAAAGAAAAAACCATCAGCCTTGTACAGTGAAAACAATTTCAGTGCAGAGATGATTCCAGGGTGTTCTCTAAGTTTCACCTTTTGCACATTCTTCAAATGTGTTTAAGGTTGAAGCTCTGTTTATTCAAACAATGAAGTGACACTTAGTAAAATACATTTCTGTTATCTTCCAACATTCAATGTTAACTACTTCCAACTGTTGTTGGCACACAAAGGGTTTCTAAGACAATTAGTGAAGATTTTTCTGTTGATCAGTGATTACAAAAAAGTAAACATTTCAATCTGAGATTCAAAATCAATGTCACAGGACTAATAATGTACCATCCGGCGTACTTTCAAGATATGTCACTCTTATTATTATTATTATTATTATTCATTGTATTTAGTTTATATATATCATTGTATAGAGCTTATTTTTCATATGCCTATTGAGCACCTGTGTTGTTCCCAAAGAGGGAGAAGACTTCACTATACTGAATCCTATTGACAGTAGAACCACAAAATACTTATTTCAGTACAGGCATGTAAAGTATGATGTACTTGGTATTATTGCTTACCTTTAGCCACTCATTCTCGTCTGGTAAAATCTTTGGAATAGTAACCAAGATCGGCGCCCAGTTCTAACCTTAACATCCTTAACACCCTTTCCAATGATTCCTGGTAACACGACCCTACCCTGCCCCTGATCTACCCCTAACCCCACTCACCTCAGGGGTATCCTCATCCACACTGCAGGCAATGTGGTAGGGGGGACTGGCTTCCGACCATCCGCTGTCACTGCAGTTCCGGCTCACTGACCCTGAGGTTAAAGGTCAAGTGAGAAAAAGTCCACATACCACTCATGAGAAAGACAATGGGAACAGAGTTGTTCATGATTACCCATGACATATGTCAGCTTTACATAATGCGCTTAACAGGTTTGGTGCTGCAACGGCTGGAACAAATCAAAGAACTGCTCTCAGTTATCTACTATTATTACAGGACTTGAATTCGATGACTAGTGAGATTATTGAATAACCTTAAGAGTTTTTACAGCAAACCAAAAAATCATTGTGAGCTTATTTTTCATATGCCTATTGAGCACCTGTGTTGTTCCCAAAGAGGGAGAAGACTTCAGGACAGGCGTTGCGGACTGTCTCACCCACCTCCGCACTGGGCCAGCACACCAGCAAGTCCCACAATGGTAGACAACCTAGAGCGGACAGAAAGAGGGGAGGGGAAAGGGAGGAAGTGTCCGATAAGGGAGATTCATTGAACACAATCATCCTAGCTACATTTGTTACAGCTGTCTGAACAACCTAGCCGGCAGCAGTTACTATGTAGCTAAACACGTGGAAGCAGGCATCCAACCAGAGCTTTCATCTTACTGCTCTCCTTACAAAGTCGATCAGGATGATCTATCATTGGTGTATTATGGAATTTTACTACTGTGACATTCTCTATAACAGTTTGCAATTCAAAACAAATGGTTCCCCAAGAAGCGTTTCCTCAAGCTCTGACTGCCATGTTGGGGCTTGGCCAAACGGTATATCATATTAAGATAGGATCTCTACTCTACAATCCATGGGCCGTGATATCGAAAGGAATGTAATGGCTGATGATGAGATGCAGGAGTTCAGTTACCCGATGCATTGTGGCTGCTGTGTTCTTCAATGTACTGAAGACACCGCTGTCCCTCTCTCTCCAGCTGAAATATGTACTCACACTCAGGGTGCAAGCTCGACAAAGCCTGGGGAGAAGGAGGGGTGGAGGGAGTTTACAGTGAGATGGAAGAAAGAAAGAGAGAGAACAAAAGCAGATGAACGCATTAAGAGCTCAGACACCGATCAATCTCACAGGGAAATGCATGACAGGCCACTCCAATGTACTTCAGGTAACAACCCGGTCCATGTCAACGGATCAAGAATTGCCTGACTGACAGTTTCAAGGCGCATGCTTTTGCCCTTGTCCAGGAACAGTCCTGTGTTTTAACCCCCTTTCACGACTCCCTACTTTTTCTGAAGAAAAAGATTCTACTCCAAAAATACTAGGAGACACCTGTCCCATATTTGACTCTTTGGAATCTGGTCACTCTAATCATAGCATGTTTGAAAAATTCAGGCATCCCACCAGGCTGTTGATGGATCCAAATGGGATGTTTTGGAAAATTATTCTAAGAATTCATCATTCAAGTTTGCTCAAAAAGCTACACCAAGATTATGTCCCTGTCCCAACTGTGTCCTGTTTTGTAAAACTACTGTATTTTTACAGAACAATAAATCGCAGGTTTACCAGAAGATAAAGCCCTTCTTCTGTCAACATCAGGAGAACTAAAGTTCTTTCAATTTGCATATGCCATTAGAGGTATCATGCTCTGTTGTGGAATATCCTTAGACTAATCAACCAAGGAGACTAAATTCACTTCATGGGATGTGAATACTAGAAAGCAGGCTGGTCTTTGCAAGCCAATGAACTTGCACTCCCTTTTTTTCATTTATTTTACCTAAGAAGAGACACAATAATGCACACTTCACTTACAGTATTTGTTATACATGGTCTTAGGTTGTACATTTCCTATAACATTTAATTTAAATAAAAGTCAGAATAAATGCCAAGGACAGCAGCAGTCTCGTTCCACTGATGACAAAAGAGACTGCAACAACCAGTAGTCTGAAGCTACTCATAATACATCACATGATATTAAAAAGGTACATTAAACGCCCTTGCTTTCTTAATGTGGGAAAACAAACTGGAGAAAATAACTTGAGACTTAAAACAAATTCAATTGGCAGAGAATAAGGCGTGCCACATCTCTTCCCCAGAGTCCACTCTCCCTGCAGATTTCCTCTTTCCTGGTCCATTAAAAAAATTCAGTGTCACCACACAGATTGATGGCGTTCATGCTATAAAGATCTGCATTAAAAGCATGTACAAAGTTTGTCTAAGGTGAAACAGCAACATCTGGAAGCAATATTAAACACATCTGGCAGCATTTCAAGGGGTGATACAACCAACGTCAATTTGCATAAATATGGGTTTTCATCAGTGGTACCTGGTTTTAAATGAAATTCCAGCGGGAGAATAGTTGACAGCACATCATGCATTCTTTTTCAATTCCATTCCAGTCTACATTAATGGGCGGGTACAACACTGTGCCCAAAGGTTTAAGGATTCCACAGTTTTCGTAACATTATGGTGTCTACAGAACGGATTAGTGCTCCTATGCATACAATGTTGTTTTTATTTAGTCATTCTTTTCTCTTTTTTTGCGTGGTTAAACGCTGTATACAAATAGCACAACGTGTAACTTTGATTGGAAACATCTTACAATTATGTCAGTTTCCTTGGCAATCCTGTTTGTTGTAGGCGCATAAGTGCACAAATAAACACACCAACAAACACAGACACACTGTTATCACAGCCATGGAAACTCAAAGAAAGACACACACACAGCACTATAAGTGATCTTGTTTTGAATCCCTTTTTATTAATAAAAGGGTAATAAAAAGATAAAGCAAGTCAAATAACAACATCTGCGATGGATTGGCGATCTGTCCAGGGTGTACCCCGCCTCTCGCCCTAAGTCAGCTGGGATAGGCTCCAGCCCCCCCCCCGCGACCCTGCATAGGATAAGCGGTTCTGACAATGGATGGATGGATGGA
>JAVQJS010104286.1:0-20440 GCA_036024795.1 Galaxias rostratus | reverse complement strand
TGCCCTCTTGTCACATTCATAAATATGCACAACCAGGACTCTTATTTACAGAAATGAAAACACCAGCCAATATATATATATATTTATATATATATATATATATATATATATGGCAAAATGCTTCACCACTGCTATGAAAACTTGTCTCTGGGAAAGTATGAGGCACACATCAGTCATCAATAAATACCATCCTATACGAGAATTGTTAGCAATTTGCCATTGCTGGTGAAGATACAGTCCGCTGTGCAGTATGGCTACCCTGGCGTGCCAGTGCTCCATTAGAGGTTGAGGGTGCTTGTCAATGTAAACCCATGACCATCTCTGTTCTAATGTCAATAGAGGACAAGGCATTCCATACAGATGGCCTCAAGGACAATTAGCAGTAATGATTGGCTGCCAAATAAATGAGGGATATTCTATTTCCCACTGCACTCTTGCTGATCACAAACCAAAGGTCTGCAACAGCACATGGTTGCTTTTGTGTGGTTATATGACAGCTAGAAAAGTAAAACAAATGCCGTTAAATCTTCTTTAATAAAACATTGATGGTGACAGACTGAATTGTGTGTCATTGTGAATTAATATAAAGACAAGCCATTCATCTTAAAAATAATGAAAAATGTAATAGGTGAAAAAATTAAAAGTGTATTTGTGTAGGATCAGAATAAAAGCTCTACATATTTTAACTACTATGAATTCCAATTAAAGTATTATAATCACAAATATTTTCTATATAAGAATAACACTTTTGGATATACATTTCCAGACATATATTCCCTTCTCTCTCAGTTACAGTTAGCCTGGCAAACAATCCCCTTGTTAGCAAACTGTTAAGACAGCCGCTTGGTACACAAATTGCGCTCGACCAAGCGAATTTGTTTTGCAAGGGTGACCTGTTTAATCATCTCATTTTCTTTGTCGGACATTTATTCATCTGGTTTCCACGGTTACAGAGAACATTAAGGGGCTACAGTAATAAGGCTGGAGAGTCAAACAGGTAATAAAAAAAATAACGCCATTTTCCAGGAGCCGAGGACAGTGGGTGAAATGAATCAAGGGAGAGGAATGGGACGCAGTGGGGGGAGTAAGGGGGCCTCCAATTGTGTCCAAACAATAAGCCTTACTGCTTATTTTACTCTGAAGATCAGGTGGTGCTGTTATGGACATGACACTCTGGGCACAGAGCACAGAAGATAAAGGTATTAAAGTGGCTCAACTCCATTTTATTGTCATTTTGAGATTACAAATCAGGCCAGTGAAAAGGTTGGTGATTTGTAGTTAACTTTGCTCTTTGTTAATTTATCCTGTTACTCAAAATGAAAGTAATGTGCTATTATGGGATTATGATGTGCAACTATCACGATGTCTGTACATCAAAATGTGAGAAATGCTTTATTTAGGAGCAAAACATTTATGGAGAGTGGACAAAAATATTTCATAACCTTCCTGAGGTCAAATTGTCCTAATATTAGTATTAACAGCTGCAATAGATACTTGGCCTTTACCACACCCTTTCATCTATAAAAAAAAAAAGCACGACAGAAAAAGAATATAGAAAGCTGAATAGTTACATAATTGCAAAAAGATTAATAAGGGAGACATACAAAGGAATCCAGGTATTCCCACATCTATCGTGTACACACCTAAGAAGACATAAAAGACTGGTGATATTTTGGCAACAGCTTGACTTAAGACGACAAACAACAATTTGGCTCAATACTCAAAACACACACCTTTCAAGCATATTGTAATTAACAGTAGGGTTGTGGCACATTCAGAAATCAAACCAAACTTGTTGTGTCTGGTTTAACCTGAATCTGGGCATTTTAAGGCGGGTACAACAACTGCCTCTCAATATTGTTAAAAAAAAAACATTTGAAGTCTTTCGTTTTCTCTACTTACTTTGTAAACAGTTAATTATACGCAATGTATGTAGGTCAGCTTGACGAGTGACAACTTAAGAGATGCTGGTCGTCTCAGTCTTTCTCTCTAAAACACTCTCCCAAACACAGGCGCCGTGTACATATTTTTAAGTTTACAAACCCATAAATGTAAAATTTTGAACACAAAGACATAACACACATGGAACAACTACCCAAGGTGCCATTTAATACATTATGGTCTGAATATTAGCAACTGAGCACTTCCCTTCTCATTCCACACTGAGGCAAAAGCCCTAAGGATTGAACTCATGTCATACATACAAGGAAAAATCCCCAACAGGGGATCCAGAATAGAGAGCAGCAAAAAGCCTAAGCTCTGACCATGGGAGTGCCAACTGTTCTGCTAACAGCCTTTTAACAGGTGTGGGCCTTCTAGAACCATGTAATCCTATCAAGTTACTAAGTAAAAAAAAATTCAGGCAAACGGCAAACTCCTGTTACTCCCTCCTGGTCTCTCTATCTCTCTCTCCCTCTGTCTCTCTCGCTCTGTCTTTGGGCAGTGACAGAATTGAACAGCTGGGCTTCAGATTTATCATGTACAGACAGTAATTATTGCTGGTGCTGCCTGCTGCAATGTCACATGAAAAATACACACACAGTATTATCGAAGCCTGTGGTTGAGGGGTGGCATGTTGGGGATTGGGTGGAAGGTGTCTGAAGTCAGAGAGGAGGAGGCGGGAGGGAGAGAGAGAAGGAGGGTGCTGTTTAAACGATGTTGCGTCCCTGTTTGCAGTCAATTACTGACGAAGACAGGAGTATTGGCTCTGTAGCTCAGCCGAGCAAACAATCCATCCCTCCGAATGAAGGTAACAGAAAGTAGGAGAAGTACATGTTTGTTTCTTTTTAAACATGTTTTCAAAACAAGATTATTTAAAAACAACAACAACAACAACAAAAAAACTAGGGACAGCAAACTGAAAGTGGGAACAACCATCTTTTCTGGACAACATGAGTAAGGAGAAGACAAACACCTCCCCTAGATTATTAAGGTCACCTTGTGGACACTACAACTGACTGATATTTAAAAAAAAAATCCCAACAGGAGCATGTTATTAAATCTGTCCAGATTTCACACACCGTTGTGGAACACCTAAGGTGTTCCCTTCATTTTCCCCAGCCCGGCTGATCCAACTCAGCTGCGTTTTCAGACATTGGAGGGCCAAGAGATTCCTGACAAGATATAAACTTCTCCCCAACAATCACTGTCCATGTCATTAAGCAGTAAAGCGCCATCCTCTGCTTCCCGTCGGTCTTATGCACATTCTGTCATATCCGTTGGAGCTTTCCTCACAAACCTTAGTGACTCTCCCCTAACCTCTGTATGGACTGGTTCACACCTTAAAGACCCTCCACCACATTTAAAAGGATTAGTCACCACATTTTGTGCCGGCTTAATCTCTCTTTCAGACAGCATAATAAGTGCGCTTCGATAAGCGGAGCATGCAAATTCATTCGTGGCCAGTGGAGCCCATGCTTTCAGACAAACGCGCCAAAGTCTTCCACTGCGCTAATTGCCTCTTCATTTTCCTTCTTTTCTCTCTTATATGGCATATCAACAAGCAGAGATTATTCTTCTTCCCTACTTTGCATGAAATTATAATTTCATATGTAAGATTATAAAATGAAAGCGCAAAGATATAGTTGCTGGGAGACTCTCTCTTGACTCTGCACAAAGAAATACATGACATGGCATAACTGTAATAGACTTTCACGGAAAGATGATGAAAAAGAAAAAGAAACCGGGGGCATAATCAAAGAAAAAAACATTTACACACAGAAAATAATTACCTTTAAAATGTATTTTCTTGAAATTATTATTTTTTGGTTTGTGCAATACAAAAATAACCTTTACCACTAAGGATTCGAAACTTTCGCAAGTTCTTTTTAAATTCATATTTTTTGTTGTTTTTCAGGTAAATGTTAACCCATAACATTGAAAATGATAATATTTTTTAAATATATTAAATAAGAATGGCAATAAAAGCCCATGGTGCAACCTGTTTATTATTCTGGAGTACTTCCTATCCGAGTATTAATTAGGTCATTACTCCAGATTGGTGACGGGGAGCTTTGAGGTTTTAATTAGGTGCTGGCCACTGCATGAGTGCACAGGAGTGAAGAAAGGGGTGGTGATGCCACTTGCCCTGCTCCTGGTCCATATCAAGTAGCTCTGAACACTTTGGCTGCTGCCGTGAGGTGTTAGGCAGCCCACGTGCATCTGGAGCTTATTTGATCGTTTGATCTATGATATGTCTTCTTTCTGCCGGTAAAAAGGGCAGTTGGTGTGATTTGGGTATTAAGGGGGGTTGAAGTTAATTATGGTGTTGGGTGGCTTGTGTCTGATGACGGGGCACATGCTCAATCAGGAGTCAGCTGTCCCCCTCCCTCTCTCTCTGTCTGCCTGGTAAAGTGGGGCTGAACACACACAGCTTCGTGCAACATCAATCAAACACTCACTCAGAGCGGGCATAAAACTACATCAATATATACGTTACAAATAAATTTAATAAAAACTTCACACTTTTTTTAAATGCTTGAATTAATTGCATAAAAAAATAGAAAGATGAAAGTAAAAATCAGTTGTAAAATGTAGACATCTAATAACTATATATTACAATTTAAATATTGTAAAATACCATATATTTTAACAGAACTGAAAAAATGCTAAATAAATTGTACATATTTGGGAAATATTTCAAAATAAAATCTACACGTTTAGATTCTTAGCTTTTTCTTGTTCGGTGATATTAATGCCAATAATAATAAAAAAAATATTATGTGTAATTTTAGACAGCCATATATATATATATATATATATATATATTTATATATATATTAGGAAATGTCCATATTTCCCTTGGTCGACATGGTGATTCTAATCACTTCTTGCTGAAAAGCACTCTTCCTTGACAAGCCTCTATAGAATAGGGATCCCCAGGAGAAATCGGCATAAAAGGGGTTAAAGACAATAGCTTGGATTTTGTCTCTAAACGTTTCCCTGCTAAATTTATTTCGAAACTCTGTTAATCTGTGGTACACAACATTACCATTAGCATAGGCCAGCCCCCTCATAAAAATTCAAACAAGTTTAATTAAAAAATGTAAATTTACTGTCATTTGAGGAGAAGAAAACTAAGACCAGCAACGTAATTTGTATTGCTTAAGATATCAAATTGATTTTGAGATTTTTTAAATTGTGATAAAAGGTTAATAAGGGTTTTAGAATTTGCATTATTTCCCTCTTAATTTGAGACTTTTTTCTGAAGAGCTGGAAAAGGTGGACAGAGCAATCAAGGGTTAAAAAAACTCGCAAGTGGAGAAGACAATCACTACTGTGACTCACAAAAGAATCTAAACGTATTTTTGGCGATGAAAAAAAGTTTTAAATTAGGGTGTGTCAGGAAAGCAGAAATACTTGTTTACAGTATTTATCCCAAAACTATAATTCCGAACAAGTCAGATAATAATCTTATTTAGGTTGGTGGAGCAAAGTTATTGTCATAAACCAGTTGGTTCTTTGACTATGCGATATAATAAGGAACATAAAATGTTGCATATTTTGGTTGCTTTACACACATAATATGTTCTGTGGTTTCAATGTATGAGAGCTTAATACTTAAAGGACAAACAACACATAAAGGCAAGTGAGGCAAATCCCAAGATTTAGTAAGAGGTCACAAAAACCAAGAAATCTAACACAAAATTTAGAGCGTTACTGACAAGTAAACAAATGAAATGGGGCCCTGAAGCTACTCTAATCTGAAGTGGAAAGATTTTATCGAAAATGTGCTGAATTGCAGCTATTCAACCATACATTTGATTTTGAAATGTTTAACAAAATTATATTTCCACAATATGGAATGTATTTAGGCTATATGTTAAGATTAAAAACATAAGATAGGTAAACATCAAGCAGTGTCCAGAATGACAGGTTATTTAGACATAAGAGTAGTACAAATGCTAAACTTATAGTGAACATTCCAAACTCTAATTCATGCTGAAAAGACAGACATACGATACACACATACACGATTAAATAAAAAAACATTTGCACACTACTTGTTCATGTGAAAAGACTTCCATAAAAGACATAGACTACTGCAGATCAAACATTTATATAAACAGCTCAGTCTGGGACAATGAGGTATGTAAAGTATGTTAGAGGCGCAGTGCACTTTCATTTGATGAGTTTGTTGCCCAAGTGAAGATTTGAGTTAAAAGAGAACTTTACCTTCCTGAGTTAAGGAAGTTCTAAAGCTGGTCTAAAAGTCTATTACAAGTTTAACGTTATCAATCCAGAAAGGCCATGTTTACCCCTCAAGCTTGCGCATATTGTATTGTTCTCTGTTCGGATTACAGTATGAACGTACATTCTGTTTTTGTTTTTTTATTAATGTACCACATATACACTAAGTGGAACTGATAAAGCGTATTTAATATCACTTCTCCTGTTTTATTTTACACGTATGACATCACAACAAACAAATAAGTTTGTTTTCTTTGTCACCTTGGCAACAAACTTTTAGGCCATTCAAGACAAACCAATGGCATTACATGTACCTAAATGGGTATACCTACTACCTGCAATTCTAAACACACAAAATCCATACATATTTGAAAATATGCAAAAAACTAAGATAAAGTTAGAATACGTATGACTAGGTATACAGTACTAGCTTCACCGCAGACAACAAAAATAAACTTACGGGGGATAACGAAACTGATTTGGTTTTCACAAGTTTTTCACACGAGCATGCTCAACACAGTTGTCAGTAGTATTTTCAACAGAACTGAGGGATCATATTAGATATTACATTTACCCTTGAGCACTGTCAAAGAGCTATAAATAAGGGTGTAGCACACTCAAATATCACGGCATACATACTTTAATCACAAACAACTTCCCCCTTCTGTATATTTAGTCAGTAATAAAGGCACACCTTAAACTGCCAACTAATAAAACATGTCAGACAAAGATATGACAGTAAGAGTACTCACCATATTCAGGGAAGTCGAAGTTAAATCCTCTCAGACATGTAACTTTCATAATATTACTGAACTCTGTTGAAAAATCATTAAAAGGTTGGTAGATGGAGGGGAAACAGAGCAGAAAAGTAACTAGATATGAAGGCTTCCTTCAATCATGCACTAAACTCCTTGACATGTAATCTGTCAATAGTTTGTTGCTGAGATAATGCCGGCTGCCACGAGTGGATTTGATTGGCAGCTCGGGTCTGGCCCCTCCTTCCCGTGGTTTGACGGGGGGTAGGTGAAAGAATATGGAGCCTCCCCTTTGCTTGCGCTCTCTCTCCCTCTCTCTACTGCACTCGCGCTCTGCCTCTGCTTTGCTCCCTTCATCAAGCTGTTGGTGATGTTGTCTGAATAGGCTGATAGGAAATTACGGCAGAGGAACAGGAGCAGTTTTTTTCCCTCCCTCAGTGGGCTGGCCTTTTCCATCTTTGTGGTCTCCTAGCCTTTCAACCCCCTTGGGGTGGAGCCTTCTGCCTCTATTCAGATGAGGAGATGCAACATAAAAAGGGGCTTTGCTAAAAAAAATATGATTGTTCACACAAACATATAATAACACATTAATTGTATTAAAGCCTCATGACTGATGCTATAGCATTTTTGAATTAAAAGACAATTTATGCAAACATACTTATAATTCTCAAGTATTCTAGAATTTCAAATTATTTACAAGTAGGAAATTCATGTTTTGTTCCTTTCAAATTAAAATTTGCACTAATCACCAAATCATACCTACTCAATAAGTTTGATAACTATTCCCTATCACAATATCCCTTAACTACTTCCAGACAGCCATAAGTGTATTGACCATGTTCACTAAGATGTGGAATGCGATCCAGAATTGCTACAAGCACAAAATGAATTACTGTTGCACAAAACTAGACTCACACAAAAAAAGATCTTCTCTTTTCATTTTAACCCAATAAACCCACAATTTTTTTCTTCTCCCTTTTTGTTTTTTTGACTTCCTTTCACTCCTCTCTCTCTACTCCCCTCCTACTGATAAGGTATCAGTTTTCATTGTAATTTCAGGTGAAATGATAAACGACAGCCGTTACCAGGTGACAATGAATACTTTATAAGACAAACCCCTTATTTGCCTGGCAGTTTCTTCCGCAGTGGCATGCAAAGTGTCTCTGGACCTTTAGAACATATTAGTCATAAAGGCATGGTTCTACTGTACTGTACATATAAATGATATCAGTACTGCAAAGTTGCAGGAGAGTATTTGGGCTTTGATCAACATTTAAGTGTTTAAATGAAAGAAAATACTATACTACTATACTAAGTTTTTTGGTTCAATGTATCAGAGAAACTAACGAGGAAGTCAGTCTAACAACAGAAAGGGGAAATGAGCTAGTTTATGTTATAAACCTAAAATAATAATAATATTCAAGGCTTTAGTTCCCGAATGCTGACAGCAAAGTCCATTTTGTAGATAAAACAGGTTTTGGTACATACTGTAATTATGATGAGTCATCCTGTTTAATAATGGAAAACCTCCTCCATTCAAAACATAAAAGAAATGCCCTTAAAGGACTCTGATCATTAGCCTCCACCCTTATTCTGCCATTACAAGACATTTCCTTTGAAACTCTCGCACAGATACTAACAAAATAATTTAAAAGCCAAAGACAACTTGGTTGTCATCTACAAGTTGGCACCTTACAGATACATTCCAAATATCTCAAGCTTAAATATCAACATCAAAGTTACTTATGTGGATGTCAAGTAAAATATTGCTTACTACCCCTTAAGATGTATATAAAAAGAAGAAAATATTAATTTGTAATAAGTTTACTATTAGTCTTAAATTAAGGGGTAGTAATCATTCAAGGGTGACTGCAATCCAGCGTATATCAAATGCTTTACATTGTACATTTCAAAGAAAATGTAAGATAAAATCTGATAAATAGATTTTGTTTGTTTTATTCATAGGTGTGGTTTAAACCAGCTTCATTCAGTTTAACTTGTATAACATTACAACTAGGGGAGAGGCTGGTTAGCTTAAGCCCTGCTCACTCCATTGATGTTTGGTGGATAAAAAACATAATTTTTCAATAGAAACGGCAAGACAGTTTGTTTGATGTTGCCAAACAAGGTAGGCAGTTTGGTAGGCAGTCTGTGAGTGAGTATTAATGTGTGTGTGTGTGTGTGGGTGTGTGTGTGTGGGTGTGTGGATCTGACATTGCAGGGGTACATAAGTCAAAGGGTCGCATGGCCAGACGTTTGCCCGCCCCTGAAAGTGCACTCCAGGTGGGGCTGGTCTGCTGCAGGGCCCACTCTGAGTCCTCCATTTCCCTGGACAAAAGCAAGGGCCCAGTTGAAAGATGTGAATTTAGGGGCTTTTGTGCCCAACGCGGAGAGACATACAGAGGGAGAAATCTGACCTTTTCAGAGAGTTGGATGTTTTTTTTTAACCCCTCTTGCTGTCTCTGGCAGATCGTGGCAAAGAGTAAGTGAGCTAATGTTAAAGAATAATGTGTATGTATTTCTATGTGTGTGTGTGTGGGGGGGGGGGGGGGGGTTGACTGAACAGTGATAGGGAGTTGAATGGGGGAACTAATAAGTAAAGGAGGGGCAAAGGTTGTTGAAGACAGTGATGTTGCGTTGTGAGTTTTGGGGATTGCTATTGGACAATATCGTTTGTTTATTCTTCATACTCTCTTCATACACTCTTCATACTTTCATGTTGTTGTAAATGTAACAGGAGATTGAACATGCAAAATATATACTCAAATACAAGGCAGGTTTCTACTAAGGTATTTGTCCTTATGTTGTGCTGGTAATGGTGAATTCTACTCCATTTCACGTTTGTTTATATAGCATCATTATATATTTATTTTGAAGCTGAGAAGCCACTGAATATTAAGCTTAGACCTAAAAGAATAATGAGCGCAATGCACCATTGTCCACCATTGTATGATGATCATAATGTTTATCACCTGCTACATAAATCTTGTGAGATTTAATCTGACAGTCTTAATTAAGGTTATATGTAGAATTACATATTTTTTAAAGGGACTGTAAGCATGTTAAAGTATCATCTTTTTTTGTGTGCAACGTTGAATAACATTACATGAATGATATCTATGTTGTTCTACAGCGGTGTGCTGAAAGCAGAGATTTGGTAGATAGAGAATGTTTTCCAGTCAATACATTTTTCTTGACACTGCTTTCATCCCCCGGCCTTAATCATCATATCTCTCCCATTGCTCTCCCGGATGCAGACATCCATAATGCAATCTTCCTAATTTTGATCCCTTGCAATCTGGTTTTTAAGGGAAGAGAAAAAGGGGACATATTTCAGAAGGCTCGGTCCATAATCATTTTAGACAGATAGCCTTTCCCATCGCAGATGAACAAATATTTGTAAACCAGCTATCTAATGGAAAATTATAGTGAAATTAGAGTGAAATTCATGACAGAGAAATCTGATTATCCATAATTCTATTATGCCATCTTAGCCCACACAGCATATTTTTGCAGAGTTTTTTTCCATAAATACCTTTGCCAAGGGTCCTGCTAATCAAATAAAATTGAAATTCATCTTCCCATTAAATTCAATTAGCTGCAATTTCTAAAGCCTAACAAAGATTTTAATTACTAAATTATAAAATTCTCCCCAGCCAAATTGGGGAGAGAAAAAGTGCATATTGCCATCCGAAAAACAAACCAACGAAAGGAAATTGTTGATCAAAAAAGATATCATGGGGAAAATAACATTAAGTAGTGCACTGGGGCCCTTATTCAGTGAGTCTGGGTGGGGAGTGACGTGTGCCAAGCGTGAGGCTCCTGGGCTGGAGGAAATGAACTTAGCTGAGGTGCTCTCTGTCTCTAAATGTCTGCCCTCGGAGTTATTACGCCGTAATTGACTAATTGACACCTTAATTTCATTTATGGGGCTCCTGTGTTTGTAAGGCAACCTCTGGGTGGGGCAGTGGTCTTGAGCGGGGAAGCCAACATATAGGAGGACACGGTGGGGGCCCTAGGCCTTCAGCCCTCTCCATGGCTGATCACCAGTATGCCTTTGATAATGAATTGGTCAGGAAGAACATACTGACTTAGCAGAGGCTCAAGGAACAATGTCCTCCAAAGTTTAAATCCCTCTGATTCATGCTGATGGGCAGAAGCAGCAATCTGTTGCTGGTTCCTCAGCTGACCTTATTAAGATTCAACTAGTTTATTTTCAACGCAAAAGTCACAGTGATTTTGCAGCATTGTTTTTTGGAAGGAAGGTCTGGAACTTTTTTATGAAATGTACTTTTTTATTATTAAATATTTTATTAATCATGTTCCAGTATATTTTAAAATGCTAATAAAAAAAGACTCCTACTATTTAAATATGGATTGGAGCTAAATTATGCTACCTCCAACCCCAAAGAAATGCTAATGGGACAACAATCTAAGGTCATTCACCAGGTCTACACACCCCCCCCCCCTTTCCTTGCCAGTGGGCATAAAAACAACAGATCAGCACTTTCTACACACCTCTACACTACAAAGCATCAACTGGAAAGACACCTGCTGCTGTTATTCACTCTGGATTAACTCTGTCTGTATGAAAAGCAAACAAGAAGATGGGATCCTTCAGACTACATTTTGCCAGGCGGAAATAGGTAAATATCACTCCTTCTTGTTTTAAGGCAGACATCTAGTAATTTTGCGTTGAGGAAAATAAGGAAGGGCTTTTCTGTAAGGAGGTCTGTCTGGTGGGGCACATACGCAGCATAATACTTGAAGTGGTTGGGTAAATATGACCAAACTGAAACTTTAATCTGCTTTTTCCATACTCAAGCTGGCTGGGTATTAAAGATAATCTTTTGTATGTGTCATATGGTGAGCGATATGGATGGAGCTAATTTTTAGAGACAAATCTGATATTTGTCAACTGGTTGAAAAAAACCTGGGGATTTCTCCTAATCCTCCCTTGGATGTGAAGGCTGGTTAACAGCAAAATGCAGATGGTGTTCTGTGCTAGGAGAGAGCCCAGGACTGAGTACAGTGCATATGGGAATGCACAGGCCAGTATCACTAGGGCTCAACACAACCTGCAGATAGCTGACACGGCGTAAACACAATTATGAAGCCAATTATTTAAGTAGTAGCCTATTCATGTAAATCATAATCACAAACTTTTCCGAATCAACTCCATTGGACTTCCTCTGTTTGTGTATCTTTGTCACCGAAACATCCTTAGTTCTGGGCTGTGTGCATTAAATATTTAGTTGCAACTCAATTCCGATCAGGAAAACAAAACAAATTATAAATAAAATCCAGGCATAAATCTTTCAGGATTCCTATTTTAACCTTCCCTTGAAGTGGTTTCGCCTTTATTTTGTCCCAAGAAGCAGTTTTACTTTCCGTTCCCACTGCTAGGCGTAGTTCAGCTAGCAATGCTGGGGAGCAACTTTTCTTCAATCAACCTCTTGTTTTCCTTTTATGGTGTCGTAATGCAGAATAATCACTTGTACTACTTCTAGTTGGATTTTATGAACGAAACAGAACAGCTTTCTTTGGGAGTCGCAAAGGTTAAGCCAAAAGATACACCTATAAAAAGAGAGCAGCTAAATATTACAGCAATATATGTTTCAAAAAGACACTGCGTTTCGATTTTCCCTCTTCAAACGAAAGACAAGATAACACTTGGAATACAGTTCTGAACTACTTTGTGGCCCTCCGATACATTTTACATTCCATCGATAGTTAGTCACTGGTTTTATAGATCAGGTCATGTAGTCACTGTCTTCAATACAGTCTCCAGTTGAATAATAAATCAAAACTTTGACAAGCCCCAAAAGCTAAAGCAATTGCATATTCATACAAATAAATGTACTACTTGCCATGAAATCGACTACACCGCATATTCTTTAAAAGAGCTCTGTTGCCTTGTTAGTATACATCTGCTTTACAAGACATATATTACATCCCTCTGGCAAGTGCTTAATTCAACCATACTAAATATGTAATATGACGGATCTAGACAGTAGGAAATAGAGCACGTTTCTGTAATCATTTCAACATTGCTATCAATGTTACTCATCAGCCAAAAGGTTTACGATATGGAGTGTTCGAGAGAGAACCATGATCATCCAAAACAATTCACATGAATATTGTACAATTGCCAAACAAGATGAAAATCAGAATTTTAAGTTGATAAATGTTTTGGTGTAATATGTAAGTCATAACTTTTATTCATGGACTTACAGTTTCGATGCTAAGTTTGTACAAAGCAGTTTAAAAAGTGTTGTAATTTACAATGTTGTTTGAGCTACTGCATACATACACAAGCACTTGAGGACATGAGAGACTATGTCAAGACTGTGGTAATTAAACATTACAAACAAAATGGATTTGTAACATTAGTATATATGAATATGTGTATTTTTTCTGTATAGATATTATCTCCAAAGGAACAAAGAGGTTACAGGTTTAACATCGCGTGAGACTCTGTCTATACGGTCTGGAACTAAATGAAAAATTGAAAAAGCTCCAAATGTAACAGCTAAAGAAGCTCTGTTACTTTATATCTATTGTCTGTGTATTTGTATTGTGCAGCCCTGACAACTATTGATTATCTCTTCCAAAGGAAAGAGTTGACATTATAAGCACTATGAAATTCAGCATTTTTTTAACCTTCAGCTGTGCTTGCCATTCGTTCCTTAAAAAAAAAAAAATAACTGACCAACAGGAGACAGAAAAAAATTGCTTAAGCTCTTTTGGTGTAATTGGCTGAATAGCAAGGGCAGCAGAAAATGTACAGAGAGATGACAGTGTGAAGGGGACTCGGTCACTGGCGGTGCAAAACTAACGTTGCAGCACCAGGTACCCCGGCGCTGTGTGAGCATTGGGGCAAAGATGCATAAAGGCCCGTCTGAAAGACTAGCACGAACCCGCACAAGCCACTGCTCTCAGACTCTTTTCTTTAAATCCATGAATTCATGCACTGTTGTAAACTTCAGATTGGGGTCCACTTCAGAACAAGATAAGTAAATAACGAGTCGGTAGGCCTAAGGCAGTGACAAGGAAAACGAAATCCCACAAAGTCACAGTGGTGGCACTCAGCTAAATCCAATCAATCTGAGGAGCGAGAAAGAACGGGGGGAGAATATCCTCTTTACGGCCTGTTTGTATCCAACACCAGTGGTACAATAACACCTCATTCAGTGTTGAGGCCTGCTCAAAGGACAGCCAGGGATCACACTTAAAACCCAGTGGCTTTATCTCTCCCGCAGATTTTCCATAAAATGCCAAGCCAGGGAGCCGGGGCCATGTGACGGCCATGTAGGTCAGTGTGGATGGGGGGTAGAGAGAGGGAGAAGGAGGGAGTTGGTAAGAGAGACGGATAGACAGAGAGGACGGTAGTTTTCAATGGAACTGTCAAAAATAGCAACCAGTAACCAGATTAGATCAATAAGGATTGTATCTATATTTGTCGTTAAAAAGGAGAGGCAAGGTCACCTCTCATAGCACTGTGAGGAGAGAAGAGTGTAGAAAGAGGCTGCTTGCCAAAGAATTTACTGGTGGTTTTAAGAGTAAACTTTTCAAAAATAAGTGAATGACCAAAAACATACAGACAAAAATGTTTTACAGGCAATGCACAATCAAAACACATACTCCGAAATACATTGTGGAGCATAGTGCTAAACTTTTAAGATGAAGTGGCAGGAGAGGTGCAACTGTGTGCGCACATTTAGGCTGACAGCTTGCTAGGTCAGCCTGGGCCAAGAAACAGGACACCGAGTGTTGGGTGCATACATAAAAGAGCGGAAAGAACTAGCTCTTAGCTCTGCATGAACCAAATATATGAATGAAACTATATAAACACGAATATTTGATGAAACTGTAACACCACGGTTCTCAATGAAGTATAATTGCAAATTGTAATGTTAAGCCTTGTTATTCTGAAACGGGTCATATTGGCCTGTTGAAGGGCCACCATTAAGGTAAAACAAGTCTACTGAAGTTAAATGCACCTTTCAGCAGGTGATGGACATACTTTGATTCATTTTCTTTGTATATGCTGTGAATTTTCTATGTATGGACATTGGACTACGTGCCAGCTTTGGTTACAACAACTTTATCTTCACGACACAAACAGTAGAAATAGCAAATTGACTTCAAGAACTCAAGTAAAGAAGTAAAGAAGTTGGTACAATAGGTAAGATGTGGATGAGGTAAAATGTCTTGTCTTCGCTAAAAAGGCCAATTTGTGTGAGGATGGTGCCATGGGAGACAAAAACAAGCTCAAGCTTATGGTGAGATCACTTCTAAAATTATAGTTCTGTTATGGTTAAAGGGAAGCGTGAACTGGTTTATCGTCTTCCATAACATTTTATATTAGGGAAATATATCAATACTCTCTGACCCAACGGTATGGTGTAATTGAACCAGGACCCTTGTTTTCCATATGCTAAGGGCATGCAGTTTCCCAGTGGAATACCATGATGCTTGATGGAATATAAAAGAGATGCCGGATAAAGCTTGGTGCTTTATACTGACCTTGACCCACATATCCTCTCAATCAAATGATTCTATTTTGATCAATACAACTCAGGTGAATGTGCCAAATGCACCACGTACATACTACGATAGGGTATCTGCATTCTTACCTTGAAGATACCTTATGAGGTTTTGAATTTCGCAGAAATGGTTGGCTCTAAACTGCCGTACTAACTGTATACCCAAATGTGTCACACACATGGTGAGGCTGTGATGATGATGGTTGTGCAAACGGTCAAGTTTCCACAAATTTCTCTTTCGAGCTAAAAAACAATATATTGTGTGAATACGAATTATGGGTGTTAAGCTTCAATTCATTGAAGCACAAAGACAATAGTTGTTGTTGCCAGGGAAACATAATAATACATTTTTTGTCTGCTGCTAAAACAATCAATTACTTTAATTGCTTTATGCGAGAGTTTACTGAGAAATTGTTTGGTATTACATTTTGAATGTGCTCCTATGTAAAGTTCAAATCCTTACCAAGATTAACCCATGAAAAATCTATTCAGAACATAAACTGAACCAATTGGTGAAATATGAAGACCTGTCCACTGCCACAAAAAATGAAAATTGGTGGCAGTGCTGTGCACTTTTTTGGTATTTAAGGTTGTTCTGTTTATCTTCAGTAATAGAACCGTTGCACCTTATTATTATACAAGCATTGAATTTGATATAATATAAAACGCTCCCAAAAGGTTTTGTGCTTTGCCAAAAACCCAAAAACTTAGAGCAGCACCAGTGAAACATTTTAGTTTGTAACCCTGTGTTTAACATCCAACAAGTGCAAGCCAATATTTAGGACTTTATTATCAAAGTATTTATCCTACATGTGACTCACCCTTTGGTTATTTGACCAACTTCTACTTTTACACAAACTACGGAAGAGGTGATTTGGATCAAGTACCTATCATGCACTGGAGTTTCTGAAAGCAGGCAAATAAACGAATGCTTCCCCCTCTTTAAACCAAAACTGGACAGTGTAAAACAGGTAAAGGGATTATTACATTGTGTGTATACTGCCATTGCACAGTAAGGTGCTAATCTTGCTTTAAAGCAAGTCGGTCTTGACCTTTCAACTTAAAATAATCATCTGTCAAAATAAAAAAAAAAGGGAGTGAAGTTTTAAAAACAGCCCAATTAAAGATCCAATTATAAATTAGTGCTTTGCCTGCCAGAGAAATTTCAGACTGAAAAGCAGCAAGCTAAATCATATTGTGCATTGGTCAGTACTATGATTACTGACTCCAGTGTTCTTCTATATACTAGGGGAGCTAGAGGTATTTGGATGTTGACCAGTAGCAAGTATCATACCATGCCCTTTTCGAAACCACAAGTTGAAAGCACAGTATCACAAAAATACTGTACCAACACTTAGTACATGTCTGACTCTGTTGGACAAGCTTGTGCAGGTGCATAATTTTCATCAAGATAAGAGGATTATGGAGCTCTTACACAATTTAGATAACCTTTCTAAAGACAGTGCAGGTTAAAAGCAGTCTTCTGGTGTGCTATAAGATGGAAATATCAACACTTGTCAAAGTTTCCCAAAGCCCACCCATCCTGTGTAGCCTGTTGGACTGAAAATAATACGATGCTCCATCTTTCAAAGATGTACTTTTCCTAAAGCATTGTTGATTGCCCTGTGTCCATTACTTGGAGGGATTATGATAATATTCCACATTGTGCTCGGCGTGATGCACAGGAAATTCAATACTCAAAAGGTTAATGCAATCAATTAGGATGACAAAGGAGTAAAGTAAAACCCTCCTGCTCATGGAAAAAAGAGAGGGGAGAGAGGGGGAGAAAAAAAAGGTATTGAAAGCTTGAATAGATCTTCAGAGAGAAAAGAGGCACTCGAAAAGAGAGAGAAATAGCATTTATTTTACGTGTATCCTTCAAAGCCAACTGAGAATCATAGGCAGACGCAACAATATACAAAACACAGAAACAAACACACATTCCAGTGCATTTGCTGAGAAAGCGAGAAAAAAAAATGCTGAAATGGCGAATGACATCATTACGCACTCAAATATGTGCAATTCAAAACTACAGGAACAACATATTATTCACTAATAGGATATCTGAGCCAAGAAAAAAGCATTCAATGTTCAAAACTTCAATTCATAATGTTAATGGTTCTATGGACTTTTCCTTCTTATAAGTTAACTGGTGCATGGGAGGATAGATGTAACAATGCTACACAACACAAAAGACCCTCATTATTGCAGACAAATGAATAAATATGGATGACAGCATTGAGCGCTACAACCATCGCAATAATCCATATTACCTTTTTAGACATGTATTAATCACATTTTAGCAACCCTCTGTGGCTAATGATAATATTACGAGAGGTTGTGTGGCAATATTCAAGTATTGCTACGCCTTTTCTATGCAGATAAGTTGTGCAAGAAGAAAAGCCTAAAATCTTGTAATCCAGTTAGGTAAATCTGTAAGTCTTACCTCCTTCCACAAACATCCAACTTGATGCATCAAAACTGTATCTAGTGAGTCTGGACGACTCTAAAAGGCTATAGATATACACACTTGAGACAACTGAGCAGATTAAGGATCAAAAACACACCAAGCAATGACACACACACACAAAATAAAAATAAAGGTCTTTAAAAGCAGAATAACAAGTCTCCTCCTGAACACAATTTATTCTGTTAATTGGTCTATTGCATAAAAGCTTTTAAACATTTCATGTCTTAGTATTGCAGTGTCACAATGACTGTTGGGAATTGTCTGTGTTAACATTTTCCCCACCAAGAACCTTAAGTACTTAGGACTAGCATTTATATTTCTACAGGGCGGCAAACTGAAACTTGAATTCTGGTAAACTAATCCAAAATTTTGTTTGGATGAAAAAATAACAAAAGATTGTGCTTTGTGGTAACCAGGTCTCTAAATGTTGACCATAAGAATTCTACTTTTCAGAGGCACAACTGCTGTAATTTGACCTACATCACATTTTTCTGTTATGCCATTTTTTGAGGCCAGCATCCACGTCACAGAAACAATGGACCAAACTGGGCTTTGAAGTTGGGGCTGAATGAAAGCGGAGGGGCCAACACATGAAATGCCCTCACAGCTGGGCAGCCCCCAGTCAAAAGAAAAACAAATACTTTGTACGAGAGGGGGACACGCCAATTCTGTCTGAGCTTACTAAGGCTCTGAGCTGCCACCGGGAGGTGGGCTTTGACGATGTGCCTGTAATGATGGATGGATTCGGTGGAAAGTCTATTCACATGGAGATGTTACATCATAAATATTTACACAGGGCTGCCGTTTCCATGTAGGCTTTGCTTGTTTTGACACACTGGAAAAATTCAAAGGCCAAAAAATGTAAGAGAGAGAAATGAGGAAAAATGAGAAGGCAGCAGTTCCTTTCTGTGTTCGTCTTTCGTATGTTTAAAAGCGTTGAATGATCAATGTTTGTAACCCGCAGGCGACAGATCATTGTTTCAGTAACTTTGAACTTTTCTTATTGAATTGCCTTACTTTGTAAGAAAATTTTATTTTGTATAAAAGTTGCTTTTACAACCAAGTCTATTGATTAGAGAAAATAAACGTTGCTGACTTCCCATGGCCCTACATTCATAACAATCATAGAGAAGGGTTTTGGGTTGCAGTACACCCTAGTGCACCTTACACAGCATATGCAGTGCACACTACTACACCTTACACAACATGTGCAAAAAAATAAGTTACCAGACAAAATGGAAATGTATGATTACTGTATATGAAAGCTGAAACAAAAAACACAAAACCAACATGTCCACACATAATGAGAACAATTTTCCCAATCTTTTACGTAAAAACGTGCTCACTCTGATTTTACGCTAACAATAAGATGACTAAAGAGAGAGCTGGCAGTTTTGTTGTTGGTAAGCAGCCCTACAAATTTGAACTCAACGAGCACAATTAAAAGCCTAGAAATCCCTGAGGAAGTCCCAGAACCAATGAAAACAAATTTGGCAGTTTAATTTTCTTCCCACTGTCTGAGAAGGAATCCAGTCTGGGACTGTTATCTAGTCCTGGTCTCTGGGAGCAAGGTGGAGAGGCAGAGAGGCATGCAGGCCCCATGTTGGAGTCAGTTGGGCTTTCTGATTAGCTGAATTAAATATATCAAAACACAATTAGGCAAACTACACTCCAGCTATTCAGGTTGAGGCAAAGGGAGTTAGATCATGCTGTGAAAACTGCAACTATTGCCCTATACACGCCTCCATGGGCCTCCAAAAATATTCTCTGATTATTGGTGTGCAAATGGGCCTGGGTGGGAGAACGCTGCATCTGTAACAGTAGTCCGCTTGTCTGAACATCAATCCCAAAAATCAGTTGGGGAAATTACTTAACAAATTTACTTAAAATGAGCTTTGTAAAAGTTAAAGTTACAAGAGGCAGTTTATCTGAAGGTGGTGATTTTGGCGCCCCCTACTGTTTATTCCGTGTTACAAATTTTTCCAACTGTCGCAAAGAAGACATGCAGGATGCTCGTGGCAATTGCATATTACTAGCATGATCAATAGCTATACTCCAAGTATGACCATCTATTCCTGATTTAGTGACGCGCTTCCTTGTGCCATAAAGCACAAGGGCTGATGCACAAGAGGACTGATCTGACCGACATGTTTATTCTTCGATAGACGTTACAATGTGCTATCACAACAAATGTATTGATAATATCTTAACATAAAAAAGTTGTGTTGCTTTAATTGCCTTGAAAAGCATAGTAGCCATATTAAGATGTATTAACAATGTAAAGAAAAAATTACATCAGGATACGTCAGCGAGCGCCTGGTGGCCGGGCATGCCACGGAGCCCGGCCGGGCATAGCCCGAAAAGCTACGTGGAGAACATCATCTCTTCTTCTCCGTCCCGTGGGCTCACCACTCGCGGGAAAAACCAAGGGGGTCGGGTGCGCTGCCAGAAAGGTGGCAGTGAAGGCAGAGGTTTTC
>JAVQJS010104282.1:0-12920 GCA_036024795.1 Galaxias rostratus | reverse complement strand
CACACACACACACACACACACACACACACACACACACACACACACACACACACACACACACACACACACACACACACACACACACACACATACACATACCAACTTGTAACAGCCTTTTTACTGCTTAACTTTATTTTTATGTATTGTTAAACTTTATTTCTGCTTCCTGCTTAAGTCCCTCTCCCAGCGCTTTCAAAAGGAAATCTCTTCTGCAGTTCGAGGTGAGAAAGCAACCACAAAACAATGGCTTTACACTACCTACATAGAACCAAATAGAAATAGTCTGATGTTGATCTTACACAAATTATTCTCAGATGAGGTATCAAGGGTGTTGCCTTCGCTGGTTCTGGAGGAGCAGTCTTCCCCTCGTCCCAAAGTTGCTGCTCACGTTACCGGCAGCTTTGTGCCAGAAGCAGAGAGAGAGATCCACGGTGAGTCGGCCAACTCTGTCCAGTCGAAATTCTTCATGTGTGGACTATTTGCTGGATAGCACATAATTCACAACTATGAGTTGAAAAAAACAACACAACCCTTGGTTGTAAACACGTACCTTTCTTACTAAAGCATCGCTACAACAGTATGTTTCTTCATACCATTGCATACTTTACTTTAAGGAATGCCGTATTTACGTCCATCTATATGTGTGTGTGTGTGTGTGTGTGTGTGTGTGTGTGTGTCTATGTGTGACCCAGGCGTCCCTGGGCGACGGGTGCAGGGACAGAAGATCTCCTGGTGGGAGGGTCAGAAGGGCCTCGCCTTTCTCCATGAAGTCGGCCTGGTGGATGGGGAGCTGATCGTGTCCCAGCCCGGTTTTTACTATGTCTATGCCCAGACGTATTTCAGACACACACACACCGTGGAGGAGGACGGGGACGTAGGTGAGGAGGGCGAGGAGAGAGGGAGGCCGCTGCTGCAGTACGTTTATAAAAAGGTAAGCACCTTTCTTTTTGGGCCGTAAGAACCCCATTTTGGGAACCCCTCTTCCATTTGTCTGTGTTTAGGCTCTCCTCCCTAGGGTTCTCAAGTCAAGCAGCTGGTTAAGGTTATGTGTGGAGGTTTTCTACAGTTTAGCCACATTTTCTTTGTTTTGTCTTTTGTATTTTCTCTTCCATCGTTTTCTCCGCTTTACTGTTGGAGTAAAAGAAGCTTTACAGGCAAACATAAAAAAAGAAAACACAAAAACCGGCCAGGCAGCAGACCAGCAGTCTCTCCTAATGTAAACTATGATCAGTGCTGGGTTGATTAATTGGCAGCTGAGTGTTGGATTATTAAGTATTAATGTGGTTAGGCCCACAAGATGATAGAATAGAATAATTTTATTGTCTGTTAGAAGTAACAGAAATTCATACTGAACTGTACTTTTCGATTTTTAACTAATTCAATATAGTACCCATTTATATCATGAACAATATGTATTTTTGTACAATTGTATTATGATTCACATCACAATTTAAAGTTTTAAAAATGTTACCTTGAAAACTGCCTTTTTTATAAATAGTCAGGTTTTGTAGTTTATTGGTTGTATTAAAACTAAGTCCGTAAAACCAAATTAACTCAAATTAGTTGTATATCATCCTCAGTTGTTCTACTTCACACACAAAACAAAGCTTTGCGATACAGTCATAATTGAGCTCAAACTGCACCAAAATGCATTTTCTAAGTTATTAAGTAATAATAGCAAGTGTTTGTGTGAATGCGTTAAAGCGATTTGTTTGAATGCCACTCGTATTATAGTTTCTGTTTCCCCACATAGGAGTGGACACCTTGTCAGGTCATGTGGCAGTAGGCAGGAATCATCTTGCAACCGTGACGTGTCTTATTGAGGAATCTCGTTCAAACATTGTCACACTTGTTGCCATCACCAAAAGGAACATTGCGACGTGGCAAGCTGCTACAGTTCCAATTTTGTTGTATGAGATGCGAGTGGTAGAAATGTTACTGTGTAATTCTGTAGCCTTTGATGACGATTACTGGGTGAGAGATGTCAGATCAACGATACAAATTAGATATTTGTCATGACAAAGAAATTATTCTTCGATTAGGTACATTCTTAGATTTGTTCTTGGATGGATTACAAAACGTATTTTGGAGCTGACGGTCAACCGTGCAAGGCAGACATCTTTGTGAGAAGAAATATGACGTTATGTAGCGTAGGGTGTAACTGCCAAGTAACTCTTTATTGTTGTAGGCAGCGCTCTAAATGTTATCGTGTTTAAGCTTTTAACTTTAACTTTTCTCGTTTTAATCATGTTTATATAAAGAGTTATGAAGTGCTGTAAATGTAGATATCAGTTTGTTCTTTTGTTAGATTTGACACCATGACTGTATTATAAAAGCCTATTAGAGACTTTATTCAAATCAAAATGTAAGCTTTGAAGGATTTTACAATTTTACATTACAAATAACACATACAAATGAGTTAAGTGACAATACATAAAAAACTAATTCCAATTGCATTTGCAAATGATTCAATTGGCAGTCTGTGTCAATATTCACATACAAATTCAAAAGCTGTTTGACATACAAGTCCTACCCCGCCATACTGCGGATGAAATTAAAAGGTTAATTCAAACTTGAAAATTAAAATGCAATCTAAAAAATGTATCGTAATTGCTAAATGCAATTTTCAAACAATATGAAAATTAAAAGAAAATAGCATTTGCCGTTACATTTTTCAAGACTTCATCTTAAGTACACTGTGCAGAGGACAATATCAAAAAGCAATAAGCAAATCAGCGCTAGGAGTCTATTGCATTTGCATTTTCAAGTCACCACACAGTACTTGAACGGTCTACTTTTGCTATCCGGATTACTGAAGGATGGTGGGTGTGCAACCTCCATTTGCATAGAGTTCTATGACCACTCCTACTTTCTTCATTTTTTCTTTCTTTCTTTCTTTCTTTCTTTTTTTCTTTCTCTCTCTCGCTCTCTCTCTCTCTCTCTCTCTCTCTCTCTCTCTCTCTCTCTTTCTCTCTCTTTCTCTTGCTTTCCAGCAATTTGTGTTTATTTTTTTCGTGTAATCTTTTTTCAAAGCCCTCCACCCCTATCCCTACTTGCAGTGATTCAAAGATTTTGGTACAGTGCAGAGCTTGTATCAACCCTCCTCTTTCATCCTCTCCTCAGATGAGCTCCTACCTAGTGCCCATTCTGCTGATGAAGACGAGCCGGACCTCCTGCTGGTCCCGGGGCACTCAGTTCTCCTTGCACTCAGCCCATCAAGGAGGGCTGTTTCCATTGGCTGTGGGCGACCGTCTGTTTGTCACGGTTAGCAACGCCTCCACTGTTGAAATGGACGAGAGGAGCAGCTTCTTTGGGGCTTTCCTAATTAGCTAGAGGTCAGGGGGGACTGTCTTAAAAGCCATTGAAAAGGTATCCTAGTGCTGATGTTTAAAATCGGAACGTGCGATGCTGGAGACCTGGCCGTCAGAGGAAGAGCAGGGGAGCGTCTGAGCTTCACTCTGAGCTTCACACTGTGGTCCCCGTCAATCAGGCGAGGGTCACTCTCTTACTCTCTCATCCAGGGGGGTTGTGGGCCAGTAGGCCTCTGTCGATATGGGTTAAAAGGTTCTTAGCCATGAGAGCAAAGAAGACTAAAGATGATGTTGGATGATTTTCCCCCTTCCCATTTTTCCCTGTACAAATACCGTGATTCTTTCTATGCCTATTTATAGCCGCAGTCTTATGTAAATACTGGGTGAGTCTATTGTTGAGCAAAACGTGATTTACTTTTGACTATGTTTGTTGTATCTATGTCCCAGCCTAGGCCTAGGTTAACACTCAAATTGAGAATTAAGCACTTAATTTTTTTTCACAAAAACAACATTGTGACATTCTTATTAGGGAACCTTTGTTACTTAAAGACTGAATGTACTGATGTTATGTCTCCTACTAGGCCGGAAGATTAACACAAAGTGATAGCTTTGGCTGAGCACAAAACACAAAAGGAATGTAACATAATGGTCGTTGTCAGATTTTTTAATTCTGTGGTAACTGCATTGCTTAAATGAAACTGAGGTATTTGTAAGTTCATGAAGCACCTTGATCTAAAGTAACAGAAACATTTCTCCTTTTAGAAAAATAGACTCGGGGTAAGACTAAGAAACCAAAAATTTAAACATGTGAATGTGAGTAAAAATGTCCCTGTAAATATGTGAAATAAAGAAATGAAAGAAACTGGGAGTCATGCTTGGTTGCAGTGCTGTATACTGACTGTACTTTCAAAACGCCCAAACTTACCATTAGGTATGTATTTGTTCCCAAGTCAACCAATGTCACTGACTAAATATGTCCAACAATTACCCCTGCTGGTAGCAGTTGGCATTACAGTGCAACACCTTTAATAAATGTGAAAAGATAATATAGTTCTAGTGCTAAATACTTTTTTTAAGATTACAGTTCTATCATTGTAGACTTGTATCATTCCTTACGGCATGGTGAATGCGAAACAGGTAAGGTTCACTGCTATGGTGGGGGAAAAAGTCACAAGACAGTGGTAGTGTTTTTTCTTGATGGTCTTTTTTGTGGAAATATGTTACAATTATATTACAGTTTTTAAATGCCCCATGGGAACACAAACATTTTGGAGACAGCAGAAACTAGCACTAACAGGACAGCAACATAATCGAGACAAAACCCGTCTAGGCTCTATCTGAGAAAGACAAAACGGTATCTGAAGCAGGCAGGATCAAGGCAACTAATCAAGCTGTTAGGTATCATCCAATAAATACTGCAGTTTAATTAAAGTAACTTACAAAATATATAATAAAATGTCATTTTAAAGGAATTGGTTAAGTCTGTATACAAAATCAATAACTTCTTGTATTATAAATTACACCTTGTCTTAATGTGCTTTCCTTTTCAAGAAAGTTGTGCCCTAAAATCTTAAAGCACTGCAGGCTGCGACAGGAACGTGTTATTTTATACAAAACAAAGTTCACAAACTTATAGCCTAACATATTTGTATTTACATACAAGTAAAAAAAAATATTACAAACATGTACAACATTTATTAAATATTGAACTTTTATTGAAATACATTTTAAATTAAATTTAGCTTTAAGTCGGTCATTGAAAACTAACTTAAATAACCCATCTCATTATTGCAACAGTCATATTTGAGATGATGAAAAAATACCAAACACCGGGCAAAACTGACCTTGCAAATGAAATTTTGTAACCTTCAACGTACACATAGCCAAAGTTCAGATCGCAGTCCTCAGAGCATTAAGATTTTAGTGCGTTTATTACCTTCATACCCTTACTACAAACAATCTTTCATCTCAGAACCAGAATGTCCCTAGAACACACAGACAGACAAAACACTGTCATACACAACATTCAGCAACACCTCACGCTCTACACATCATCGATAGTAGAAAACAAAGCTCTACCCTTCCAGAAACAATAACTCTGCACATACAGTAACGCCACATATCCTTCTTGCATCAGAACATAAGACCAAAAGCAGTTGCAGTTTCAGCCAATGGATAGAGGAATCAACCAGGCTCCAGCCAATGGATAGAGAAATCTACCAGGCACCAGCCAATGACCACATCTATCATCCGATATGGTAGCTGCCTTATTCTGGCTCCACCCCTCAGGTCCCTCTGCACCCGCCCGTTGGTCAGTAACCAAGTGGAGAACGTGCATAATCATCAAAGGGGGGAGGGGCAGGCTTCAACAGTCAAATCTCATGTCCAGCGTATCATCAAAGCCCCGGTCATCATGCCCAGCCCCTGTTAGAAAGGTGGCTGTGACCGGAGCCCCTGTTGCCGTAGTGACGTTGATGAGCGTGTTGCCTGGCGAGCTGGTTGCCGTGTTGCGAAGGGCGGCCGCGGTGATGCTGGTGAGGTTGATGCCGAGTGTGAGCCGAGTCTGCTCCAGGGCCTTCTCTGGCACGGCAAACGCCTCAAGTTTCTTCTCCCCGTTGGCCATGTAAGAGTTCTGGCAGCCACGGCAGATACAGTCCAGACATGCCTGGGAATGACCGTGAGAACATGAATAACACAGTAACAGCAACATACCAGGAGATACAAGCAGGGTCAGAACACAGGGGCAATCCATTGGGTTAACCATGCCAAGCCCTTGGAAAGGGTCCTTACCTTGCGGTTCGAGTAGCAGGGGCACCGCTGCCCCCTGCAGGTTAACACAGAGGGGTTCTGGGTGGCTCGGCCACATTTACAGCCCTTCTTCTCGACAGGCTTCTTGTACAGCGGCTTGGAGGGGCTGGGGGGATGGGACAGGGGGTGAGAGTGAAGGTGAGAGGGAAGGCGGGGCTGGGCACGGGGTTTGGGGGTGCCTTGCCTTACTTTTACGTAAGCCTTCTTAGGACCCCCGTGATGCTCCAGGGATTTCTTCAGGCCTTTGCTAGTGACCAGAACAGGCTTGCCCACCTTTGGAGGCCCTCCGTTGGGCACAGGGACCAGGTGATGGTGGGGTGAAGCGGGGGGCAGCTTGGGGTCTCGTTTCACGGCGGTGCTTGGGTTGGGGTGGTACACGGCGGGATTGGGGGCAATCAGGGCTGGTCCTCGCAGGATGCTGGAGATGGGGAGGGGATGGACCTTTTCGCTGTCACTCTCCGAGCGGGAACGCTTCCGGTGACACCATGGCGTGGGAGAAGGGACCGTGGGGGAGGGCTGAGGTGGTGGCAGGGGGTGCCAGGTGCTGTTCTCCTGGGATAGGGAGGAGGCCAGGCTGGAGGACTGTGAGGCCGAGGTACAGTACAGCGGCTCCAGGCTTGCTTGGGGGGCCGAGGGAGGGCCGTCAAGCTCAGAGTTGGGTTCAGGTTTAATGTCCGGCTCCAAGGTTCGGAGAACCTCCTCAACGCTCAGCAACAGTGGCCCTCCCTCGTGTTTGAGATTACCCCCAAACGTAATGTCACATAACTCTGCCTCGCCTGCTCCTGTAACCCTTACACACACTGGTAACTCCTCGCCAAGGTTCTCCTGCTTCAAGACCACTCCACTAGAACCAGTCTGTAGTGTCCCTGCGTCGCTCGAGCCATTGCAGTCAAGCAGCCCGTTCACTCCCGCAGAGACAGGTCCCAGCCACTGGCCCTCTCCCGTGGACGAAGCCTCAACGGGCTTGAGGTCAGCGCTGGAGGCGGGGGCTGATTGGTCGGCAAAATCTGAAGTTTCCTCCACCACCTGTTCACTCTCTGCGAGAGAGAGGCCCTCGTTCAGGATGGCCTGGAGATCTGGTGAATCCCTGGCAACACTGGCAATGTGTGGGGCAAGGGGAGACTGAGCAATGTAGAGACATAGTTTCCTGTAGCAATGGACTAACAATGAGAGCTGTCTGTTTTCCTCAAAGCAAGAGTAGTCTTTACACCAGCTACAGGAGGGTTTCAGCAGCATCCTCTGACCCTTACAGCCCCTACACACATAATGCTGACACGACGAGTTGGTTGGAGCTATGGGATCCTGCAACAGGTTACCTGTGAACAAGAAAAGAAGAGAAAAACAAAACAGGATGAGCAATTCATTTATTTCACCAAGATCCTATTACATTTTCAAACGAGCAATGTAGAGCAGGAGTTGTAGGAGGCATAGCAATAAATAAGTGAATCAAAGAATGTCCTTCTACACCATGACATGCCACTAAAACATTGATCCAATAAGTAAATAGTTACAATCTGAATCTCTGTAGAGACTCAATAGCTGGTTAGCTGAAAACACAGATGGCCTCATGAATGCAAAAAAAATGAATTCACACATAATTTTAGAAAGCCATGTAATTAAGTAACTGAGAAGGGTGTATCAAAGTAAAAGAAAACCAATGATGAATTGGGAAATTGTAATGCAGTTGTTTTTTTAAGGATTTTTTTTTACCACAGTACAAAAAAAACAAACAAGAAGAATGGCATTTGGATAAAAAAAATGATCCCATTCTATCGGGTCCCTATCTTCCAGACTAAATGACAACTGTTCTTTGAGAGGAGTTTCCTTAGCAACTACGGTTGTCAGGGACAGCAGCTGCAGAAGCGCCAGCAGATGGGAAGGAGTTAGGGTTGATTTATAAGCCACAACAAACAAGCTCCTTACACAAACAAGGTTTAGATTCAAAGAACATTCAGAAATAAGTAACGTGATCAAAATTTAAATGTCAACAAATTTGTCCAATAGATTTAGCATTACTATTTAAAAACATAGCAAAAGGGCATGTACACAACATAACCATATAAATATACCCATACTCATCAAATCTTCACAGTACAATGGAACTGTTATTTTCAAACATCAGGAACTCAGCAATTACACTTTCTTACACCCCCTCCTCTCTCTCTCTCTCACACACACACACACACACACACACACACACACACACACACACACACACACACACACACACGACCGTCATTGCCTGCCACACTAATAGTAACTATGCATCTATTATTCTGAAATCCTCTACTCAAGAGGATGCATTTTTTTTGTGCATGCAACAAGCAGACACAAAAGCCCAAATGAAAGAAAATGACCCCTGAAATAATGAATAACAACACTTTAATAAACAAGCAATAGATCAGAGAAACAATTTGGTGTCTTGAAAAAACTAAAGGATAAAGCTCAAATGTAGATAAAACGAAAGAAGAGCCAACCTATGAAAGCAATGACCACAGCAATTACATTTACAATTACATTAACAGCTATTTCTGCTCATTAAGGTAGTAGAATTTGAGTTTCATTGAATAAACGCAACCGATACAAACTAACCATAGATAGCTCATGCTGGACTGCGTGAGAGGGGGTGTGTCGCACGATGACAGACGCTAAGGAAGCTATGCTAACCGCAGAGCTAGATGGCCTAATGCTCACGTAAACAGATGTTGTCAGATTTCGAAAAGACACCTACCACACACAAGACAGGATAAGGATTGTCGGAAAAACGGCAGCAGCTTGTAGAGGTCCGCGAGGGCCCGGGGGTCGCGAGGATCGCACTGCAGTACCGAACGACACGCGGACACGTAGAGAGAGGTCGCATTCACCGGGTTCATCTCAGCTGCCACGAGTCAGGCGTCCAGTCCGGGAGATAAAACACAAATGACGAGATAAACACACATACACAGCGATCCACCGACTTAAGCCTAGGTGTTATCGAGTCACTGTAGATATAAGCGGTGTTGGTCCAGTATTGCTCGTTTGGTTACTGTCCCGGGAAGACAGTGTGTCAGCCAGGCAAATGACATATCGTTGGATTCATGGAAGCTTCAGACGAGCAGTTCACGCAATGAGAGTACTACTCGCTTGCCAACAAACAAGACCACCTGCAAGTAGTCTTTGCAGACACAGGCGTAATTTGAATAACACATTTTCATTTTCGTTGTCAACTAATTTGTCCGTTTACCTCTCTTCCACGGTACGAAATAATCCCAAGTTATCATCATGCCTGGTACATCTTTTTTTCTAAAACGAGTCCATGCAATCAAAACATACGAGTCCAAATAGAAAATATTGTTTCATGGCCGCTCCACTGCGAAAACAAAGCAGGCCGCTTCAACTACAGATTAACGTTTGAGTTGAGCAGCTGGGCACTGACCACTGTGGGAGAAAGGCTGACAGTATTTTCCCATGGATGACCGGAGAAAAACAAAATAAGACGAATAACGTGTTTGTTTGCATAGTCAAATAAAAAGCCTCGGAGTGTAGTGACAACACCGGCTGCGCGAGCTAACCAGAACACCAGGAACAAAAATAGGCCCCTTTTCCTCTTTTTGGAATTAGCTAGCTAGCATGCAATTTTAGCGTTAGTCCAATGGTTCTTCCTGTCCGGTTCGATCAATATTGTAATACAATTGATACGATAAAAATAAGTCTTTTCAGATTTTGCTATTGAGTTGGCCGGTGAAAAAAGCACAGACCTTATATAATTTTGTTTGTGTATCTTGCTATCGTTAGCCTGGAGTAACTCCCCTCCCTCCCTTTCCTTCTTCCGTCAATCAACAGGGGGGCGCTGTTTGTAATATCTCGCGAGAACATGCAATGGTGTCTGTAGCGTTTAAAAGTGAATCAGTCAGAGGTATCCCCATACAAGAAGGGTACTTCCATAGGCTTCTTCATTCCGGTGCTATATTGAACTTTATGTTTTCCTATGCGCTCCAAAGGACAACGCTACTACATTTGGAAACACATCACAACTTTACACGACATTACTGAAGCTCATGTCTAGGCTGTGCAGTCTTTGTAAAATTGTGTTTACATTTAGCAACATATACATTGTAAAAAATAGCGTGTTAATATTTCAGAGGTGATTTTAAAAATCCAAAGAGAGTTTTATCAACTTTCTGGAGAGTAAAGACGCTGAAATGTATGAGTTAAAAGACAGTGTTAACTTTAGCAGAATAGCGGGGTATTGTAAACACTATATTGATCAACATATTGTAGCAATATATTGCTACAATATACACATTTTGTATAACATGTATTGATAGTTTCATCTTCTTTACGGGTTTTAATCTATGTTTCTTTTAATGTTTTGTTTTATTATTATTGTTATAGGCCCATTGATAATCGTTTGTAATATTGTATGGGAAATATTGTCCAATCATCAATCTTGTCCGCTATCTACCCAATGTTTTAGGTGTGGAAGACCAAAGCTGCCAAGATGTGAAATAAATGCACGCATACATTGATGATAAAAAAAAAAGCCATGGATGGTTTTCCTTTGTATGATTCCGATACTTATTTTCTTTTATATTTCCATTTCTTTTTTTCTTTCTTTGTACATTTCCGTTTACATTTGCTTTGCATTTCCCCTCCTATATATTTCTAATTTACCTTTTTACTTCTGTATTATATTCTGAGTGTATTTATTCATAAGTAGCCTTTTACCTCTACATTGTGTTCAGAGTTTTTAAAATGAATCTAAAGATTGGACCAAAGCATATTGCGATTGCAACAACAGAAAAAACTATACTAATTAAGGTCTAACAAGACTAACACGTGTATGGATTGGAACAAATTAGTATTAAACTATAGTAGGCAAGCACTGGCCCAGGTAGAAAACCGCGCCTGCTCTGGAGAAAAACGTTGAGTCCCCGACCGCCCAATTGTCCTCTAGCCTAATTCGCACTCCGATATTACCCACATGTTGCCTACAGTTGTCATGAACCCGCACGTTAAAAATCAATAGATAAACAATTGTATTAATTTGCACATTTGTGACATATTTACATTGCAGTTAGGGGATTCCATTTTGTGACTTGTGAAGAGAGAAGTAAATACTAGAAATGATCTACTAATGCCTAATTCCTGTTTTCCACATTTTACATTTTGGAGTAGGTTTCTTATTTTGGGAAACACATGCCTTGTTTTAGTCTTATGTAATCAACAAATATTAGCACAACTGTATCAACTTAATTGATGTTATTGACTGTAGAAAGACATATTTCCTGTTTCCTTGCTCATACCATAAGGAAGCCTTGTGACGTATATGTAAAATGCTAATTCCTATTGCACATTTTATACATCCTTTAGACTCAAATCCCCTCCTAGCACAGAGACAAAGCTTTTACAAAAATAGAGAAATTTCACTTAATCATAGTTGTTACACATTTAAGTGTGAATATGAGTTATGTGACGCTATTGTTGTATCACCTCTGGGAATAGTTTCTTGGTCACCCTAGAGCTATTATTAGTTAGTTAGTTCTCCAAATTTGTCTCTATTGATCTATTAATGGATAATGATTTCAAAGGTTTGATGGGTAATCATCCCCACTCTATCAACACTTAAGTAAACTTGTGTGTGGCTAATTTTGATTTATTTATGAGGGAATTCCTGCTCCACAATGTTGGCTAGTATAAATGCTTTTGTTTGTATTGGGCTTTTGAAATATAGTAATAGGCCACATGAAACTCATTAAACAGTTAAATACAATTTACCATCTTAAGAACATTTCAGTATTATCGCTATGATTGTGTACAATACAGTACCAAGTCCAATATCTGTAGGTTGGTAGGATGTATAGTATAGGGTTCTGACTCATCTAAACCATTGTCATTTTTTTTGTTGAATCACTTTAGTTAATTTAGACACAAGGAAATGTGTTCACAACTTGTAAAATACCCAGCGATGCTGTACTATTACCATTTTTGGTCAGCTGCAAGATGTCAGCTATAGGCTACAGGAAACATTTCATGGAGCTCAGCTGAGATGAAGATGGCGCCTTTTAAATAGCCTAAAGTGTCACAGTTTCAGTTTACAGTGTATTATGGCAATACAGTGAGTAGCATTCAAGAACATGACAATTGATGTTTTCTTTGTTTGTTTAATACATCACAGACTTATTTTCACTAACCGTAGTATGACAATTTAAAATACTACCTCATATGTATTTTTTGGCAGCAATAATAACAGCAGGCCTACCTTCAGAATCTCTTGTAAACTCTGCCAGCTGTATTTAAGCAGCTTTTCTCCCATAAAACTAGAAAATCCTCTACCCACTAAGTATTTTACTGATTGGCGTGTGGAACACTATTTTCATAGTTGAATTCTTGATTCAATTGTAGTATTTTCTAAGTAATCAGTAATCTTTCATTTGGAGGGCTTCCCACAAATGAGGAACATCATTTACTTTTTATTTTGAATCTGCGTGGGCATGACATGGAGGAATCTGTTGGTCAGGTTGATCAATGTATCAGGAAACAATTCACTCTAACCAGAAGGACGTCACTGATGGTGATTTCATGGCTAATGAGCAGCAAGTGCTTTTGTTGCAACCAAAGGGTGTGACCCACGTCATGATGGCAGCTTTGGTTTTAGATTTGACTCAACAAAGTACACAATAATTAGTTTTTTTTTGACACACTCACATGGATACTTCCTAATTGAATTGTATGTGTGTGTGTGTGTGTGTGTGTGTGTGTGTGTGTGTGTGTGTGTTTGTGTGTGGATTAGCAGGACAGAGGCGTGGTGGTGCCTGGAGG
>JAVQJS010104278.1:0-10618 GCA_036024795.1 Galaxias rostratus | reverse complement strand
TGTTTTGTCCAGAAGAGGGCCAACCATTCAATAACTGTCTTTCTCACACAAGCACACACACACACACACTCACACACACACACGCACACACACACACACACACACGTACACACACAAAGACTGAGGGCCCTCTCCCTATCTCCGACTCTCTCTCTCTCACACACACACACACACACAGGGAAGATGCTCCCTGTCTCTCTCTCTCTCTCTCTCTCTCTCACACACACACACACACACACACACACACACACACACACACACACACACACACACACACACACACACACAGAGACTGAGGGCCCTCTCCCTCTCTCCTACTCTCTCTCTCTCACACACACACACAGGGAAGATGCTCCCTGTCTCTCTCTCTCTCTCACACACACACTGTTTGAGAAGTGGCCGAAGTCCCACTAAGTAACTGCATTAACCCCCACACAGCAATACTGCCCCCTCCCTTCTATTTGTGCCCAGCCGGCCGTCAATGTGAGGAGGAGAGGACCGAGGGAACAGTGGAGGCGGAGGAGGAGGGCAGCAGGATAAGTGCTTTCTAAACTTGCCCAAGGCCTGCACTCAGCTGGGCCATCCAGTTATGTGACTTGGCTTTTTCCTTTCCCACTGACAGAAAATGGAAGTAATTCCTTAGCTTGTACCTTTCCCTCAATTTCCGTCACGTGCAGAGAGACAGTCTTATTAGGGGGATTTAAAAACCTTCCTTAGCAGCACGAATATGTGAGAGCCTCAGTGCTATTATTATAGTCATTCTGTTGTGCTGCCATTAAGCGGAGTGCCCCCCCCCCGACACACACACACACACACACACACACACACACACACACACACACACACACACACACACACACACACACACACACTGCTTTTGAAGTGGTTTCGAGGTCGCTGTTTAAACTCAGCAGGCTTTGAAATATAACCCCCTTGACACCTTTTCCATTCCACAAGGTTCTTGTGTTTCGCTGTCATGGTGAACGTGACGTTCCGTTGGCTTGCTTCCCCAGTCTGTTCTGAACACGAATGGCAAAGCCCTCAGTGAGACCTGGTTACCCAGCGGCTTAAACACACGCAACTGCTGTTTACACAAGGGTGGATTTCCCTACTTCTATAGAGCTATGTTGACCAGACAGCCCAACCCCTCCACCACCACCACCACCACACACACACACACACACACACACACACACACACACACACGATCCCTCTCTCACACTTATTGACTCAAATCAAAGAGTGTGCGCATATAGATATACACACCACTGCGTAAGCTCACCCACTCTTCAACTAAGGGTATTATCCTAAAGCAGGGTTAAGACCCTGTTAACACCATAGCCACTTTCCAACCCGATTACCTTGATTTGGTCTCTCCAGCCTACTGACGGGGCTCGGTCAATTATACATGGAGATCTCTAGAAAGGTGATGCACCAAATCAGACATAATCGTGAAGTAAAGTAACTTTGACAATGACAGTGTCATTTGGGTTCCATTTATTTATTCATATGAAGGCCTGGCCACCGTAACCACAAGCCCCACGTTACGTGAGGCAGACCAAGCTGTGTGCACTCAGCCGTATAAAATGAAACGGACTAAATGATTTTACTGTCTTTTCACTTAGCTCACGGCAAATGCTGTGCACCCCTAGCGAAACCTGTTTGTTTATTTTTTACCCCCTTCTTTTAACATCCAATTCGGGATCTGAAATTGAAAAATGAGCGTCACTGAATTCTGTACCGTAATGGTATTGACTGGGGAGGAGTGATGCGGACAGAGTGTCGTGTCTGATTGGACTCTGCTGCCTGGAGACCTGCTATTTTTAGGAGTATTATACTGTATGAAATATGAACTGCACACAATAGAGCATGATTGTTCATTGTCACTCAAAATTCTTTATATAGCCTTCTTTTTTTATTTTTGGGAAACATAACAATGTGCTCCCGACTTGAATGTACATCCCTTTATTTAGCACGGTGGGACGGAACATTTTATTTATGAGACTGACGTGCTTTGTCCTGACTTGCCTTTGCCAGGTCTGTGGTTGTACCAGTGGTGTGTTGTATTGTAATGCTTTTGAGCAAGGCACTAAAACCATGGATTACTCTTGGGGCTTTAACATTGATTCACCCTTGGAAGTAATCTAAAGTGTCCTCGAGGCCTTTTGTGGAAAAGGCACTATTGGAGGATAAGAGAATATGATTAATAATAAAGGACTACTTTTCTCTTTGCTGGAGTTTTGCACGCAGTTCTATTAGTTAGAGATGAAAGGGAGCTGGTTATTGGAGTTTTAATGATCGTGTGCTTCTGTATTGCTATAGTTTAGCTTACAGGGTATTTGCAGGGTGTCTTTATCAGTAAGATTCTCACACACACACTCAAACATAAAGACAAACACACTATACAAACAGTATACACAAAGTAACTGCTAACCTCCACAGTTTTATATAACTCCTTGTTATTTCTCTCTCTCTTTCTCCCTCTTTCTCTCTCTCTCTCTCTCTCATGCACAGATACACAGACACACACACACACACACACACACACACACACACACACACACACACACAAAGACCTAGACACCCAAACACACATACAGTTACATGCCAACAAACACATAGAGACAAAGACACACATAACGCCCCTCATCTCCTGCTCCTTCACACAAACTCCCCCTCTCCTCGGGGCAGTGACTACCGCTGTGAAATGATCCATCCGTTCTGGTTGCTGATGGCTAATGGAATCGACATATCCCTGGTCGGATTGGATCGATCCACTGGCTGTTGCACGGAGGCAGCGTGGGAGAGGGAAAGGGCGGAGCGGAAAGGGAAAGGTGCCGAGAGAATGATGGAAAGACTAGAACGGAGAAGGTGGACAGAAGCAGCCCAAGTAATGCCAGTGGATAGAAACAGGCGGAGGGAGAGGAAGGAGGTGATAAAGATTGTGGGCGACGAAAAAAAAGAAGACAACTTCAGTTGAGTTTCACAGGTTTCCAACTCACGAAACCAGTTCCACTCTGCGTAAAGTGGTCAGGATGTCTCTCTTTGTTGGGCTGCGATGGTGATAGCAGTGTTATGTCAAGTGGCTTTCACTGCTTCAGAGCCCCACATAAAGGAAGCCAGATCTGTACAACCAAAAATATATTCTTATCCCTGTACACCTCTGGGGTTAATCATGGTGCTGCATTCGATGTTAACGTTTTCTAGCTACCACAAGCAAACAAAACAGTGAAGTGTTGCAGCATTTTTTCTGCCTTCATTGTTTTAATAAAATGTGGAACATTACCATAGAGTAATGCTGCTGAAGGAAAAAAAAATCTGTCTATAGCTGGCGTTTTATATAGCAATGCTAGCAACAATGCGCTCAGCCATTTTAATGGATGGTCACAGAGTGACTCACGGTTAAGTCTGACGGTGAGAAACATTTACCCATCAAGTGTGTAAAGTGAACAGCACTCCTTTGTTTTCAATCTTTTAATTTAGCTCCTCTTTCTTTCTTTATGCTATGGTAGGTCTTTTCATGATACAATAAGAAGGTAATATATTATATTGGTAGAAAGCTGCTGGTGTTGATAATGAGTTGCGTTGGCCTGGATAACTCTCTTGAATTGTGCCATTTTGGATCCTGAGGCTCTGTTTGAATGGTGGAGTGTCCTTAGTAGAGGGTTCAAAACTGTTCATTTGTACTAAGATGAAATTGTTGTCCAAAAAAGATCCATGCGAGTAGGTTCTAGTGAAGGCGTTGGTAAGGAATAACAACCAACTCTCACAGTGAAAAATTTGACATCAATAATGCCCTACGTGGGCCTCATCCCGTCCGGATGTTCCGTGCCACTGTCGTTCCGCAACGGCCTCTATTGTCCCCAAGCAACAAAGAAACAGGGAAACACATCCTGGCAACTCTTTCTATGCTGGTCCTCAGAGTACCAATTAGCGAGGAACAATTAGCATCCCGGGCTATTCGCTTTTTGTGGGGCCATAGGACGAGGAAGAAGGGTGGGGGTTCGGATTGTGGCCGTCTCAGAAACAAGCCATCTTTCAGTGAGGGATTTCTGTGACTGATCTGCTGTAACACACCCTTCAAACAGGGTTCGCTCAATGCCATTGATTCCATCCACGCCTCCCGGCTGTGTGGTGTGTGCATGCGGTACTATATCTTTAATTGTCCCCATGGCGTCCCTCCTGGCAGCTGCGGAGGTTGGTTCGCTCGTCTTGGCGTAGTGGCGGTGTGTCGTGCCGTGGTCTAGCTCGTCCACTGCTCCTCGTTGGGCGTTCTCCAGCCCCCCTCCCCACCCCACACCCTGACTGTGGCGTTGTTTCCCAGAGACAGTAGGGACACTGTGGGTCATGCTGCTGCTGGCTTCAACACTGGGACTGGAATCTGGTGCCGTAAACAAGGCAGGCAAAAGAGTGTTGTGTCCTCTACAGAGCTCTTTCTTTCTCTCTCTCTCTCTCTCTGTTTCTCGACTATTCTCTTTCTCGGTCAGCCTCTTTTTTCTCTTTCTGGGGCTCTTTCTCAGTCCCTCTTTCTCTACGTCTCTCTGCTTCTCTCACTCATTCTCTCTTTCCTTTTGGATTTTAATCTTTCGTCCCCTCTGCCAGGGAAACTCCATATTGTTCCATTATGTCCGGCGGGCCTCCAGTGGGTTGACAAATGGCTCATTGTACGCCTGGCCTCAGTGCCACCGACCCGGTCCCAAACCCTCCCTCCATTCCTCTCCACACAGCCTCCTGCCCCCGTCTTTGGCACGCTAAGGGGCACAAACCACCAGCTGACATGCTCGGACTGTGGCAGAGGAGCCACAACACCCCCATTCATTGTAGCCCCTTGTTATTTCTGGGGGTGGGCGTCGTTTGCAGACAGTGTGGGGCTCACGACCGCTTGCAGAAAGAGACGCGAGAATCTGAAAATTCTGCTCTCCCCGCACAACCCCGGAGCCTCACAACGGCAAACCCATCTGGACAGCCAAAGCCCACGTACACGCTGCAATCTCTGTCACCCCCTCTCTCTCTCCTTCCCGCTCTCTCTCCTTCTCTCTCTCTCCCTCTCTCTTTCTTTGTTTCTTTCCCCGTCTTTCTTTTTCCCTATCCCAAGTAATAATTACTGCTCAGGGCTGCCCGGGCCTTGGTGCGTCACCTCCCGTCCCCGGTTGTAGAGGACAGCTGGTGGCGTGGAGCAGGAAAGGTCCACCCTGACAGGGGGTGTTAATTATACGGACTTGACCTTTATCTCCCCAGCTGGCCCTCCTTTATTCTCACCTTGGTAACGGTGGTGACAGCGACACGCGGGGATCACGGGAGCTTTGTCTCGTGATCCAGGCACCTTTCCTCCTCCTCTCTAAAGTCTCTCTCTCTCTCTCTCCCACTCAAGACAAGAGAACACCTACGTTGCATTTTCTTCTGCATGTAATACTACATCAGATCATGACCAGAAAACTCGCTCTCGCCGTCTCTCTATCTCTGCCTCACACACACATTCACACATGCGCACGCAGTATCTGCACTGGCCCCAGAGTAGTGTTTGGCGGAAGAAACATTTTTTTCTCTGAAAGGTATTGAATTGTTATTTGTCAATATTTTTACGAGCCTAATCTATCTTGACACTTGCTTTCAAAATGGATATTTATGCAGAAGAGCCCTTGCCAATTTGTCCTCCTTTTTCAATTCCCCGGCTGCATTGAATAGGATCACTGTGCTATAATAAAGCTCACCCGCACCACAATAAGCCTCCCATCCTTCAGAAAGTATGAGCAGAGGCCTGTGGTTGAAAGGATGAGCATTCTTATTATCTGCATCCCTGAAAGGGCACAGACAAGAGCTTTAAAGTAGCGACTGAAAAAGAATTGCAGCACGACCTTGAGATGTTTCACACTGTCATTTCAACATCAGCTTCGGCAACGCGCCTTTTAAAAAAAAAAAAAAGTTAGAACCTAGTAGAGAGTGATGCACTCTCTTTGAAGGAAGGACAGGATACTAGTTTTGAATCGCGTCCTGCAGATTTTTTATTTTTAAGTAATACTTAGATAAACGGTCTACATGAAACTGATTAACCGAATAATTGATGTGGTTGTTAGAGACAAAAGGAGCGGAGAACTTTTCTGCAATCGTCGTTTGAATAAAGCAGGTGGTGAACACGGCACCCAGCCTCCCTCCATTGCGGGGATGCCGAGGCAGACATGTAATATGAAACGTAGTTTCACTTGAGACGGTTTATCGTGCAGCAATTCTTTAGTCGGTTGGCCGTGACTTTGAATGAATAGCATAACTTCCTGCTCACTGCTTTATCAGACAAACGCTTTAGGCAGTGTTTGGCCTCATTGATCTCTCTCTCCCTCTCACTCGTGTTTGACTGACTAATTGAACTATATTCATTTGGGCTCATAATTCAGTTTGATTGGTCATATATTTGTGTGTACATGCGTTTCCTTTGTCTGCCCGTATCCAATGGCTTTTCACGCCCTTGTGCTTAAAACAGTCTATTTTCACGGACAGAGAAATGTAAACATTTGCCTCAAGCTCCACGTTTGTAAAATGGCAGTTCAGTCCTTACTAAATTGTTTATGAGAACAAAGCTCACCATAATTAGATACAGTTACACAGTTTGGGAAAACTCTCCTTAACCATAGAAGTTGCAGTTTAAGTCCATATCAACTAGGACAGAACGTTATGGATATTCAACTGTTAGTTAAGAGAAGTGTACCAGAAAACACAGAAAATTAAGACTGCATCTTGTGTGGCCTAGCTTGGTTTGTCCCACTTTTCATATTTGGTACTCCCCTAGTATAACTCCAGTTTATACACCGGTTTTATAAGGTTGGAAATGACATATAGTCTCTTTCCTAAAACATTCAATATAAAGGGATGTAGCAGGGTGTAAAAAGGTCGTGGAAATATAAAATTAAGGTAGAATTGAATGTCAGTGTTTACGCTCATTAATGGACATCAACAGTAGAACAAAACTTTGCGACTGTTTTCCTTGATTAATGTTAAATTGCATGACATTACAGTCTTCAGGTATCTTACATGACACAGTAATGTATGTTCTGGAATAGGCTACCAGGTTATAGATTATGGCGCAGATTATCCCTGATATTGCTTGTGATAAGGCGACATTCTATCAGTCCTGCTCCGAATGAGTAACACAAATATAATTTCAAGCCACAGCTACAGTTGTTCCGAATACAAAATCATCTGTGTGACTTTGCCAAGCATATAGCTCGCTTACAAGTCGATGCCAAGATCTAATAGGAGGCTGAGGACCTTCACCTGTCTGGGTAATCTCCAGTGCCCAGCTACAGCGCACTGATCATGGGGCTAGAGGTGGGGGAACACGGCCCCTCTCTCTCTAGGGGGAAATTACACTCTCCAGCTCATTTCAGAGCCCGGTTCACCGCCTTCAAATTACCTCGGCCTGTGCGGCCAAACTAACACCCACAAATACATAAACCACACCCACACGAACAAACACCCGCGTGCGCGAGTGTCCGACCAGATGTCAAGCCCACTCAGTCAGCCACCCACACCTGCTGCCCTCCCTCTGTGGCGCTGGCGGTAGATTCTGTTTCTAGTGGGGCGGGGGGTGGCTTGGCGGCGAGGTGTTTGCCCGGTGCCTGATAGTGAGTGTGTTTGTTGTCTCCGAGCAGCCCCCTGTACCATAGCATGTGGCAGAGCCCCTCGCCATGAAGGGAAGCCTTCTGACAGCTCATTTTTACAGTGGGAGGGGAGCGCGTGGGAAGGACGGGGGACTGCAGTCAAAAACTGCTGCGTGTGTGTGTGTGTGTGTGTGTGTGTGTGTGTGTGTGTGTGTGTGTGTGTGTTTATGCGTGCGTGTGTTACTGCGCACGTGTGTGGAGTCGGGCAGTAAAGAGGCTAGTGTGAGAGCATATGTGTGCTTTTCTGTTGCGAGGTAAGTCAGCGATCACGTTGATAATGAACGCGGTATTCTCTGTGTTCTCTTTCCCAGTGCACGGAGGCCAAGAAGTACTGCTGGTATTTCGAGGGGGGATACCCCATCTACTTCATGTAAGTGAAACTTTAGCCTGAGTTCTGGATGTGATTGTGTATACATTGTGTGCCGTAACGTTTTTGTACGAGATTTTATGTTCACATTTAAACTGTTGGGAAATAAAATGTGTGAAATACTTTTGTTCTCTTTAGTTTCCTTTTCTTCCCTGCACCCCCCCCCACCCCCCCGCACCATCATTTAATGCCATGTTTCTTTAAACAGGTCCCCTCACACCTTTCCCTCCCACTCAGACCTGAACCTCTACCTGCAACCTCCCTTTGGTACAGAGAGCCCTCCCTTTAGTAGAAAGCCATCGCCTCATTGGTAGAAAACAGCTCGTCCTTCCTGAATCCCTATTCCTGCTCTCCTCCTCGTAGTTTGTTCCAACGCTCACTTGAGGGTGTTGTTCCTTAGCTGTCCTTCCTCTGCCTTACCGGCATCCTCCTTCCCTCTCTCGTTCCTCTCTCCCCCTGGCTGTCCCCTAACTTCACTCATCCCCTGTCTGTTCTCGTTCCGTCTTCGCTCACTAGTTGGTCCCGCTCAGCATCCCTCCTCTCTCTCTTTCTGCTCCTTCTCGTTCCATTAGATCCCCCTCTGTTTCCTCCAGGTATTGGCAGGTGTCCTAGCTCTCTCTGTCTCCGCCTCACTCTCTCACTCCGCCACTCCCTCTTTCTCCCTCGCTTCATCCTTGTCTCTGCGCCTGGCGGGGGTCCAGGTGAATCTGGGATGATGGGAAACAGACCATAATAGCCATCTAAGACTCAGCAGCCTTGGCAACATGGCAATGTGTGCAGTGCACTTGGCACTGGTTATACACTGGTTATACACGATGCTGCAAGTCTTTTCAACAATGTAGAAAAATTTAATTCAAGTTTGGATTTATTACCAAGATTTGTTTTATCAGCAAAAATCCCAAATCAGTATGGCCCTGGGCGTGTGGGATTGACGGTGTCCTATGCCCCTGGAGTCTGTCCCTTACCCTGTAGATAGCATCACTACAGCTGACCTTCATTCCCACATTCCTCCCCTGAGACCACTTCAGGCCTCAAATCCTTCGAGTCTCTCTCCCGACTACTACTCTGGAGCTTCAGGAGTGTCAGGCTCGCTCCTAACTTCCCATGGGAATGGCAGCCAAGTTTGTGTGTGTGTGTGTGTGTGTGTGTGTGTGTGTGTGTGTGTGTGTGTGTGTGTGTGTGTGTGGAGGTGTGCCAGGAACCAATTATAGATAGCAGCTCCATTTTGACTTCTCCGTTCCGGGATTTGCATTCCGTTCGCCGGCAGTTCTCTGAAAATGGTGATCAGCGGTCTCTTTGCAATGTAATGGTGTTGATCAGGCCGCCAGGTCCGTCCAGTGATATTGGCAGTGCCGACGTGCCTTGGCCGAGCCCTGGAGGAATGGCGGGTTGGGGTTCGGGTCAGGGTTAGGCTCTGGGTTGGTTTGAGCGTTAGAAGGTCTGGCAATAGAGGTGTGCAGAGAGGGTTGGGATCAGGGTTGGGGTTAGGTTCAGGGTCAGGTTCAGGTTTCGGGTCAGGGTTAGGGTCATGGTCAGGGTTAAAGGTGAGCAGGAGGGTCTGGTAATAGAGGTGTACAGAGGGGGTTAGGTTCAGGTTCAGGGTTAGGGTTGGGGTTAAAGGTGAGGAGGAAGGTTTGGTAAAGAGGTGTTCAGAGAGGGTCAGGGTTAGGTCCAGGGTTAGGGTCAGGGTCAGGGTTAGGGTTGGAGCTGAGTAGGATGGTCTGGAACTAGAGGTGCACAGAAAGGGCTCTGTGAGGGAAAAATAAAAGGGTTTGGAGTAGAGAGATCCGGCTCTTTCCCCAGTGACCTCTGCGCTGTGTTCTGCTGCAATACATTTGTCCTGCCTAACTTAGCAACAACACATACACACACCCCAGCTGTCCTTGTGGAATTTGTTCTGCAGTTTTTACAGCGCTACAATCTTCTTCCCTTACAATGAGCACTGTCCCTTCCTGCATATTAATTTTCAGATGAACGAAACCAAAGACAGTGTAAAGTCGATTAATTTGAGAAACACTGCCAATTCCATTCCAGGCACCCAGGACCAATCCAGATTATTTTTTTTCTTTCAAGCCAACCCAATCACCTGTGTCAGGCAGTCTGCCATCGCCCTCGTTGGTTCCCCCGAAAACATTATTAAAAGATGACTTCCATGCTCGCCCATTCTGATGAGGCAGCCTTGCAGTAATGAGGACGGGAGAGAAGAAGACACAGGGTAAGAAAGAGAGAGAGAAAGAGGGAGGGCAGTTGGAGAGGCACAGAACAAAGCTGTTGAAGCAGGGGTCGATTGCCTCCGTACTCTGGTTGTGACTGTGCCTGCCTACCTTAGCGTAGGTTCCAGGAATGGAAATATTTTGAGGTAGGTGGTAAATTTGAATAATCACCTCTGCCTCTTCCGTACCACAATCCCCCACTCCATCTCTTTTCTCAATGGCTTTCCTGGTGAGACAGTGCCCGTCCTACAGTTTTTGCCGCCTGTCTTGATCCCTCCTCGTCTCTCTCCCTACTTTCAGATATCCTGTGTCATCTACCCTGCTTTTTATCATTTGATTGTGATTCTCTCTCTCTCTGTCTCTCTCTCTCTCTCTCTCTCTCTCTC
>JAVQJS010104249.1:0-15610 GCA_036024795.1 Galaxias rostratus | reverse complement strand
CCCCCCCCCCCCCCCCCCCCCCCCCCCCCCCCCCCCCCCCCCCCCCCCCCCCCCCCCCCCCCCCCCCCGCGTAGCGGAACTGAAGAGGGTCTTTTTATATGTTTTAGCTTTAACACTTTTCTGGCTGTCTTATCTTATAATCAACTTTATTTGCGTTTGTCTTACGGTGTTAATTATGCAGACACACAATTTGCTTAGTGACGCCCTGAAAGGGAAAGAAATCCTGTCCAAAATGCTTATTCACTGTGGCAAAATATTGAATACTAGTGATGACTGTTCTCCAACACTAGGAGCCACTGCAGCTGATCAGTTGATGTCAGTAGCAATAAAGGGGACCTATGCTTATCTTTGTCAGACTATTTATACGTCTGCAGATTTTGAGATTATGTTATATGATTATTCCTTTTTGATTCTTTTTACTAATGGCCATAAAGTGTAAACACTTTTTAAACACCAGTTAAAAAAAGAGAAAAATATGCCATGGAACTCCAGACACCTGTATGTATACTTTGTCTTTCTGTACGACCTTCCCACTGTTTTATGTGAAGAATCTTAGTCATTTGTTGCCACTGTATATATTTGAGGGACATTTATCTATTTTGTGATGATATATTATTTTATCTTTCAGGACATTGACTTCCCAATTCTTCTATTTACTGTTAAATAATAAACGTGTTTTCTTTCTATTTATTTATTAATAAGTGCCATGTCTGTTGAAAAATATGTTTGTGTTATTTTATGTGAGTGTGTTCATTTAATTCCTAGTAAGTATACCAAATTATACTTACGGATAAATAAATACATTGGCTACATGAATTTTTACTCCTTTTCTTCTATAAAAAAATCGCAACAATTATAGTTGTAAAGTAAAGGAATTGTATGAAAGTACCAATGGAAAAATATCTTGGAGTTTAAATGTACATATTTTTATTGCCAACCACCCCAAAAAAAATTACCTAAAGATTTGTGGCATGCAAATAATTTACAAATATATAACTCTAGTTCCATAATCCTTCTGCGCTCTCAACTTTGCTGACATGTGAAAAGTTGAGACATCAAATCACATGCTTCACTTGTTGTCTAGTCATAGTGGCAATTCCCATATCTCATGACATGTCTGGTGACAAATTAAAGATAGTTATGAGCCCTTGTTGGAGTCACACTGGCTGTTGTAGTGTGTTAGCGTGACAACCGTACTTGATCAACCTTGAAGCAAGATTGAACTGTTAAACCAACCTTACACGAGACTCATACACTACTGATAGAAAAATGTAGCTGTGATTAATAATTTTACGCTGTTCTGTTCTGCAATCACGTTATTGAAAGTTTATTGTGTTAGTCACGCTCAGATGTGTGTAGGTAAATTAAGAGAACAGAAAGGAACTAATCCAACACTCGGTGCAGTACAAAACTCCCAACGAGGGCGAGCTATGATAGCCTACTGTCTTAATGCCTAACGGGTGCAAGTCAGGACATGGAGTCCGTCTTATCCAGCGGTGTAGAGTCCTCCCTGTCTTTCTCACTCAGTCTCCAGGAGGTGGAGGGTCAGACCTGTTCCAGGAGAGGGAAGGCTATGAAGTAGCCCAGGACGGAGCCTACGATGACCGCCAGGAATATCCAGGTGTTGTACGACATCACGCACAGCATCAGCATGTAGCCCAGAGTCACCTGGAGGACGTGCAGTGCTGTCTGGAGGCTGTGGAGGAGCCACCTGTTTGGCAGGAACAACACAGCGACGGATTACCTCAAAAGTCTGGCTCCCTGCTCCAATCCCAACTCACAGAGCTGACACTTTAGATAAAGAGTTAGTATATGATTCCAACCAGCTTTTTGTTCTTGGTTATATTTAGAAATACAACGACTCAAAGGCCAACCTGGTGGAACAAGGAACTGTTTATGCTGGCAGCGCTCCACAGGACGGCAGGGATAGACGGAATACCGGGCATACCCTTACTTGTTCATGTTGCTGGGAGGGGTGGTGACATGGGGTTCTGTCGGGGCCAGGGAAGACTCCGATGGTCTGCCGGATAGCGCCGCACTGCTCCCCTGGCATTCCAGAGAGGGAGAACAGGGGGACTGGATAAGCGGGGGGATGGGGAAGAGTGGCTTGCGGGGGGCTGATCTACTTCCCAGCCGGACCTTCCACACCTTTAGCAGCTCATAGAACAGGGTCAGCAGGAGCACCACGGCCACAGACAACACCATGCCTGGAGACAGAGGGCTACGGAGTTTAAAAGAGAGTTGTCCCTAATGGGTACTTTCTGCACTCTGGGACTACATTTCAATATACACAAAAGAGGGCGTTATAATATCCATTATGCCATATTCCAAGATGAGCATTTCAAAAGACAACTTTTTAGAATAGACTTGACTAGAATGGGTGGAGAGCATATATGGCATTCAAGAAAGGCACGCTTTATCCAAGATGTTTAGTTAATTTGAGCCCGTAATACCTCCAGAAGGCTTAACGGTGAGCAAAGATGTATCAGGGCCATTCCACTCTATATCCACTTTGAGCAAAGCCAAATAGTTTAATTAATAACTTATTTTTCTTCTAATTGAGATATCTCTATGCCTTTCCCTAATTCCTATTCCTGCACGCTTTCAATGCTACCTCTGAGGGGACACTCACCACCTGAAACTAAGCTAATCCTTTCCTACTCTGATCCGGTAATCTTGATAAATGGCGCCCTGCAGGAGAGACCTTTTATACCTTTGTTCTGAGATAAAACCACTTTTTGGTTTCTTAGCACAATGTCACTTTTGTGCCCATATAGGATCCTTCCTTTTCAGCCACAGCCACTATCTACATCTTTTTGATATGATATAGCTCATATGGTTTGGCGCAAATCTTTGCCACACATCCCAAACTCCTAGTAGTTTGGGTGTTGATATTGCCACAGATACACGGCAAACTTCCACAAGACACACATTTGTTCTCCGACCTTGCTGTTTCGCCTCAGCTGCTAATTTACTTTGGCAGAGTTTCTTGCTTTCATGAGTCTCGTTTATTATACACATTTTGAATATACCCATATGTTCAAGTTATCCATAAATAGTCACACACAAAGCCAAGGCGAAGGACTAGACGTTCTGGCATGGAGTAAAATCCCAGGGACCGCAGATAAAGAGGAGAAGCCTTGTGGCAAAGTCTAAGGTGTTTAAATATTTGATGAGGATCATGACTGAGTCTGAGACGCTTTGCACTAATGCTGTGAGAAATAAATATATTCAAAATGGGTTGCTAACAACGATGAAAAATAAATGATGTCATAGTAACTTTAGCTCTATTTACACAGCATACATACATCTATGCTTGCGGTGGGCAGAGTGCTGAGGTTAGCATGGCTCATGGTGCAAATGACAGACCTTCATGGACTACAAGCTCACCTAAACTACTAGCACACTCCCAATACCTGCATTTCAACAGCTTAGTAAAGACGGGGATTAAGAGTTTTGTGTGTGTGTGTGTGTGTGTGTTTGCGTGTTTATATGTGTTTGTCAGTCTGTGTGTGGGTGTTATTAAGCGACACGTAACCTACCGCCATGCTTGGATCAAAAATATTCGAGTAAGTAAAAGCAAACGAACAAGTTCTACCATGGCATGTACCTGCAGGTCCATGGACGGCCCAGAAGTCAAAGAGCAGCGTGACGCTGCTTGATGCCTGAAAAGTCATCTGTGGGACAAGACAGACCAGCTGTTCAGCAAATAAGCAAATAACCCAACTATTGACATAGATCATTCTTACATTTGTGCCTCTCCTCAACCTCAACCTCATTTCAGAATCACCAGGTACCAACCAAGTGTTTAATCCTACTAATATGTGTTGTATTGATTCAATGTGCGCTCATGAGTAAACAGCTTTTTTTTAATGATCAAAAATCATTCAGCCAAGCCTGTGTCAACTCCCATGCGAGTTCATTAAACTAATAATGCGAGAATTTGCCTGTAAAGCAAAAAAAATGGCTGTTCATTAGTATGGTTACAAGAAGTATGACTAGCAGGGAAATTGAGTTGCATTAATTTCATGTCTCTCACTCTCTCTCTCACACACGAACACACAAACAGACACACACAGACACACACACAGACACACACACAGACACACACACAGACACACACACAGACACACACTTCTCGCTGCCCATACTAATACTCAAACCAGGGAAATGGATGTAACACATTAAAACATAATCAGTTTTGTAACCTGTGTGAAGAATGCTTTGCAGGTACAAACTGATCAGCTACAGAGTGAGATAACAAGAATAAATGGTTCACCCTCTAGTTAAAAACAGATGTTCCTCTCTCATGGTCTATCTACATATTTGTGTGAGGGCATGAGAGATTTCTTATTACATTTTAAATCCACAGACATATATACACATATATTAGTATATATATACTTAACATATATAATGTAAAGTAAACTCTCAAGGAACATGGTAAACTTAAACAACAGTTATGAGAAACGTTGTTCAGTCAAACATCTTGTCTACAAGGACAACAAAACACCTAACCACTTGCACGATGGCACTAATAATCTTTGGAATTCTTCTGCTTCTTGTCCACGAATAAAGTTGAAAAAGGTTGTCAGCTCTATTAAACAACCTTTCCAACATGCCCATGCGTTCACATTTTCATCAATTAACCAAATCGAGGTTCAAATGCATTACTATATAATGTATTATCCATCATTTCGCAATGCTTGAAATCGACATTTACGGAACTTCAGTCATAAGCCGTTTCAGATTTGCTTGGCAAACTAATGCATTTCACACAAAAAATCTAAAGCAAAATCTGAGTAAATGCGCAAAAATGCTAAACAGCAAGTATCAAATGCCTACACGGGAGAATTAAAAAGTAATTTTTTTCTTACAGACATGATCAACTTGAGCGGACTAAAAGCAACGGTCTTCACGGGATCCTTTGTATGTGTTTACATTTCACCCACTCGGCGATGTGATCGCAATCCGTTTTGCAATTCAGGTTACATTTCTTTCGTCAATCGTGTGTGGTTTAGTCTAAATCTTGGCCATAATATTAGTTGTATTTGCGTTCGTATTTAAACCCGCAACCTCATCCACTGGTACCGTCACGTGGAGTGATCTAGCCTGGAACGCTCTCACTGGTCGACACCATTGCAAGATTATGGGGAAAGGAACCAGGACAAGTAACACGCAGTCTCAAATTCTTTTTTATGTCCAGCAAACAATCAAAATGGTTCAAAAACTGCAACGGAGAAAATTATGTAAAACAAATGATGCATATGTTTTTAAAGAAGTATACATTTTTAGATAAAAAAATTGCCGAGTGTGCAACCAAAACCCACCACTGTATTCCATATTTGTTTACCCAATAAAATAATTAATAAATTGTTCCGCCACCGCGACCAATAGAATGTAGCGCTTCTGGTGACGTATGGGTCTACAGTACCTCTTTGCTAAGTGGCTAATGCTAGCTCTTGTCAGCCGTTTGAATGCAGTATTATTTTACAGAAGGACTCCACTGGTAACCTTTTCGTTGTCTTATTGTTGATTTAATGAAAGGAATTAAGAGGCAACTTTTTTTTAAGTGAACACGTATGAAGAGGATTGTTATGTTTGAAAACATTTACTAGAATACCGAGCTAGCTTGGTTAGCTAACTAACGTTGGGTAACGCTATTTTACGAGAAGACAGCTCATATTCTCCCCGGCCTTCGGTTGTAATTTAGTCGTTTTTTTCTTCTTTTTGTCAACTTATTACAGCCACGTTATGATCGTTTCCCCCAAACTGTTTACAGTTTTCAGTAGTCGGCCTCGAATACCACATGAGGCAGTGTTTGACAATAAACATTGTTTCTAATGCGAATTATACAAAAGTGTTGTTATCAGCCGCGTCTTGGCGATTCCCGTTTTCAGTGGATTTCAAGTCTGATGAATGCTATTGTTTAGAAATCAAAATACTCGCTGGCCAGCCCAACAGCTGGAGCCAGTCGGGACACATGTGACTTAGAACTTTCCGAAATCTACGAATGTCAATGAAGGTGCATTTTTGACATTTTGCTCGGTGCCCATTGCAGAACTGGTTTGGTGACTTGCAACCATGAGGCTCCAGCTTCAGAGAGAAGACAGTTGTACTTAGTTAGGTAAGGCAAGGACGCTGGACTGAGCTCAGCGGACCAGCGCACGTCTATGCGTAAAGAGTTGTTAAAGATTAAATGGGGGTGAATCCGTTCTGCTTGGGGCCTGGCTCCCCGTGCGCTCCTGGCTTTGGCACTATGTTTAGGGCTCTGCTCCTCACAAGTTATCTCTGCTTGTCACACGGCATGGAGGACCAAAGCATGACGCCAGAGGAGAAGGCAACCATAAGGTGTGACCCAGGCCCTGTCTTTTCTCACAATCCCACTATACTTGTGATATCTGTAGTGTCTGCTGGATAATCCTTGACTTTGGTTTACTTTGCCGTTTTTCTTTCTAAATTGTGTAACAGGGACCAGATTGTTGAGATGTTTGACCACGCCTATGGCAGCTATATGGTAAGTCAAGTGTCTGGATAGCTTTGTTCTAAGAGTAGCATCATGCCCTTGAGTGTCATTACACTGTTATTGCACCACTTACACCTTTGTCTTGGAGTGGTTATGAACAGTCACTGTTATCTGTTCAAATTCAAGTGAAAATACCCGCGGGAATTTGCTGTGACCTCACACTCAACCTGCCCTCATTATTTCCCCCCAGAAATACGCCTACCCAGCGGACGAGCTGATGCCGCTGAGCTGTAGAGGCAGAGTGCGTGGCCTGGAGCCGAACCGCGGAGACATCGACGACCCCTTGGGGAAGTGAGTGGATTTTCCATCACTATCGTTAAGGGAGCCACTTAGTTACGAATCCGTCCCTTGGCATTACGGAGTGATCAGCCTTTGGTCTACTAATTGCCTCTCGGATATTTGTTTTATATAACCTCCCTTGGAATAGCTGGTGCTCTATATCTGAGTTGTCACTTTGACATGCTCATTCAACCGTATAGATATCTTGGAAAGGCAAAAGGCTATGATAACTCAATATGTGCTGTGTCACATGCACTTGAGCAACTTGCTGCTGTGCTGTTAGTTTGTGTCTGATCATCTATGTTCTCTTATAGGTTCTCTCTCACACTGATCGACACCTTGGATACTCTGGTGGTAAAAGACTTTTCCCTTTACTCTTTTGGTTCTCTATGAACTCAGACTATGGCATGCAAGACATTGAATATTCTGTGGTTGTTAAGATGGCGTTTGTTGTCTTGTTTCTTTTGTATGTGGGACCAGGTGCTGAACAAGCTGGACGAGTTTGAGGATGCCGTGAGGAAGACGGTACAGGAGGTCCGTCTGGACAACGACGTGGTGGTGTCTGTGTTTGAGACCAACATCCGAGTCCTCGGGTAAGCAGAACACAGGCCTCTGACCAAGCCCTCCTCTCCACCATAGCAGCTCTTCAGAGGAAGTCATCGATTGAGCAGCGTTAAGATGGACTGTTTTGTTCCGCGTGATTTCTCTTTTGTTTGGATACGGCTGTGTGAGATCTCAGGGGCTCGTTCCCGCTCTGCTTCTCCCCCTCAGTGGTCTGTTGGGCGGGCACGTGATGGCCGACATGCTGCGGCAGCGGGGGGACACGATGCTGTGGTACAGAGACGAGCTGCTTCACATGGCCAAGGAGCTGGGCCACAGACTGCTGCCGGCCTTCAACACCACCAGTGGCCTTCCCTACCCCAGGGTAGCCTGCCGGGACTATTCTCCCCTGTCGTTTGAATTCACTATGGTTAGGACTACAACTAAGGTTTCCCCGTTTGCTTACTTCCTTTCTCTGTGTGTCCAGGTAAACCTTAAGCACGGCGTCCAGAGTCCTCTGTCACGGACAGGCACAGAGTCGGACACTTGCACGGCCTGTGCAGGGACCATGATCCTGGAGTTTGCGGCCCTCAGCAGGCTGTCAGGAGAAACTGTGTTTGAGGTACGTTTGTTTTAAGGTGCATTCTATGTGTTTGTTGTAGCTGTTGTGTGATAACGCCCTTAGATATGTCATCAATCTTGGAGAATATATGGGGAAGGCTTCTATTTGGTAATCTGTCAAAGAGTTGGTATACAATGAAAATGTGTGTCGCTCTCCGACAGGAACATGCAAGGAAAGCCCTGGACGTGTTGTGGGAAAAGAGACAGAGAGGAAGTGACCTTGTGGGAACTGTCATCAACATCCACAATGGCGACTGGGTCCGCAGGGGTAAGCCAGTCCCCCCACACACACTATTACACAATGCAATTACAAATACAATTACAAAATGAATTGCGTCATGTTTTTTTTCCCCATTGTGTACTCCTAGACAGTGGTGTAGGCGCGGGTATTGACTCCTACTATGAGTACCTGATGAAGGCCTATATTCTGCTCGGGGATAATGTTTACCTAGAGAGGTTTAACACTGTAAGTTCACCGTGTTTTATTCTATTGATAGTGCCATTTCAAGTTCAATATTTGCTCAGAATTTCCTGAAGTAATTCACTAAGATAGCAACCTATATGTGTGCTATTTGCAGCACTACACCGCCATCATGAAGTACATCAGCCAGCCTCCTCTGCTACTCAACGTGCACATGCACAACCCCACGGTTAGCGTGCGAAGCTGGATGGACTCCCTCCTAGCGTTCTTCCCCGGCCTGCAGGTTAGACGCTGCCTTTGTATCACAATAGAATGACGTAGAATAAAATCATGACCCCCCCCCCCCACTGCAATGTCCTTAGGCTTACATAATGACTATCTCTCAGATTATTTGCGTACCTATCGTGTGACTTTTTTTATCGGATTTCAGTTCGAGTAGATAAACTCTATTTGAAGTGGATGAAATCTGAAAGCAAGCTTTAGGTGTCTTACCTCAATATATATGGTTGATCAGTAGTACCACTTATCTGTCTTTTGCTGTAGGTGCTGAGGGGAGACCTAAAACCTGCCATAGAGACCCATGAGATGCTCTACCAAGTCACTAAGCAACACAAGTTCCTGCCAGAGGTAGAGCATGTGCCTTTCTAAATACAGATAGTAACTGTTCGTATAACGCTGCCGTAATGACGAGTGTCTTACCGTTTTTCTGAACTTTCTTCATCCTGCAGGCTTTTACCACCGAGTTCAGGGTGCACTGGGGACAGCACCCACTGAGGCCAGAGTTTGCAGAAAGCACCTACTACCTCTACAAGGTATGCTGCGTTAAAATGTGGTGCTGTGGTCGCATGCTGATTTGTCTCACTAGAGGATCAAGATGGCTTGACTAGCCTGTTTAGACTGTACCATTGGAGAGCGATGTGACACGTTTGTGTTCCTATCCAGGCCACAGGCGACCCCTACTACCTCAGGGTGGGTCAGTCCATTGTGGAGAAGCTCAACACTCACACCAGGGTGCCTTGTGGCTTTGCAGCAGTGCAGGACGTCCGTACTGGAACACACGAGGACAGGTAAAGAGCCTAGGACATGGAACCAAAGTAGACTCAATCCTTTTGACTTGCTTACCACATACAGTTTAGTCTTGTGTAGTGCGTCTACTCGTAGTGACAATAAAGTTGAATCTCACCTACTAACTGTGGATTTTATTTTGGTAGTATAGATGCAAATATGAGCATATCAGTGTCATGGGTTGGTGACAAAGCTTTTTTTTGTCCTCAGGATGGACTCGTTCTTCCTGGCCGAGATGTTCAAGTACCTGTACCTGCTGTTCTCCGAGAAGGACCAGCTGCCCTTCGACATCGACGACTACATCTTCACTACCGAGGCCCACCTGCTGCCTGTGGCCCTGTCCACCACCCAGCCCCCCTGCAGGGGCAACGGCACGGTGAGCCCAGCACGCAGCCTGTCCCCCGCCACCCACGTACACACGGCATGCCGTGGCGTTCCTTTAGTCTTAACAAAGAGCAAATTAATTCAGAGATGTAAGGGGTTATTGTTATGCTGTGCCATGATTAACTGTATATGTCCAATCACTTTCCACTCATTCACATCACATGGTAGTGCCTATTACGGGGTCACGCTCATCCATTCACACACACACACACACACACACACACACACACACACACACACACACACACACACACGTCTCCATCGCTAAATGTAACAGGGCTGTGCCAATGAGTCACATGCCTGTAATTGAGGCAGAGTGTGTTTGTGTGCCAGGAGTCTCCCAGCAGCCAGGAGGAGGACCTGTTCACCTACTCCTGCCCCAGCACGCAGACCCTGTTCCCCAACAACCCCTCCTTTGCCAAGACCATCCGAGACAGCTACAAGTACTTGACCGGGGTAGGGCGGGCCTTCCACGCCTCGCCTGTCAGGTCAGTGTGGGTCCCAGAAGGGCTTTGAAGACTCCACTTGACTGTTGGAGTGTCTACACCCAGTGTCTTTTTGGATGTTGGGCTTAATCTTAACACAGTGTTTGGTTCTCTGTGGCTTTGTCTGGTTAAACAGGGGGATTGAGCTGCCACTCCACGACAACAGCATGGAGCCAGTGGAGTTTCTGAAGAGCATGGGCATCTCCTTGACCCCGCTGAACGAGGCTGCCATGGGAAATCAAGCGGTAAGATGAGGACAGGTTTATTTTTGAACACTCTGCAATGTCCGATTCTATTCTTTTCTGTTTTGGACACCAAACGTCCATTTTGTTTTGACTTGTTCCCCACCTTCAGGAGCATAAAGGAGTCTTCAGGGTGAAACTAGTGGCTGAGGTGAGCCCTTCCCCCGAGGAAGAGGAGGTTGTGCCCCTCATTGTCCAGCTCATATCCCCCCCGTTTCTAGGTAGGACGGTCCTTACTGCCGGACCAGCCAAGTTTGGAATGGACCTAACCAAACAGGAACACGGGGTGAGTTTCATCATGGTTACATCATTTGGTTTCTTCCTCTAGCTTTAGATTTAGCATAGCATTTTCTTGTCAGCTATCTGAACACCAGCCTGTGTATAAAATACATACACATACTGAGTATCTCACCCCTTCCCTCTCTCTCTGTCACCTCCTCACACTGTTCCCTGGTCAGGTGAAAGGCACCGTGGTGAAGGCTTCCCCCTACAGGGCTTGTGGTCCCCTGGACAACGTGGAGCAGCTGAAGGGACACATAGCCATGGCCCTCCGTGGAGACTGTATGTTTGCTGCCAAGGCCCGCAGGCTGCAGGAGGCTGGGGCCCTGGGCATAATCTTCATAGGTAAGAACTGGCCTGTAACACACTCCTCCTGTCAGTCACTCTTCTGACCTGTTGCACACCTCTACTGTCAGTAACTCGTCCGACCTGTTGCACTCATCCAACCTGTAACAAGCCCCTACTGTGAGTTACTCATCTGTCTTATAACACACTCCTTTCAGTCGCTTATCTGACCTGTAACACACTCATCTGACCTGCAGCTAGACCCTACTGTCTACATGTATGTCACACAAATGTGTCAGTCACTAATCTGGCCTGTAACACACTCATTTTACCGTTAGCTAGACCCTACTGTCAGCCACTTATCTGACTTGTAACACACTCCTACTGTCAGTCACTAATCTTACATGTAACACTCTCATCCGACCTGTAATTAGACCCTACTGTCAGTCACTGAGCTGACTTATAACACACTCATCCAACCTGTAACCAGCCCCTACTGTCAGTCACTCACCTGACCTGTAACACACTCCTCCTGTCAGTCACTCGTCTGGCCTGTAACACACCCTTACTGTCACGTTCCTCATTACGAGAGGCAGTGTAAACACTGGTCCTCCTCCCTGTCTGTCCTAGACCACCGGGAGGGCAGCAGCAGCGAGGAGACACCCCTGTTCCAGATGGTGGGCGACGGGGACTCCACTGGCGACGTCACCGTGCCCCTGGTGTTCCTGTTCAGCCGCGAGGGCTCCGTGCTGACCGCCGCCCTGGAGGAGCACCGCAACGTGGACGTCCTGCTGCTGCCCCGGGAGAGGCAGCTGGGCCACGGTGAGACACGGGGCTGTACAGAGGGGACTTATCGGGGCACTGGGATAGATTTGATGGTGGGAACACATTACTGGGAGAATGGTTTAAAACAGACCCACTGTGTGTTAGCGCTGTCGCACAGCTCAGCAACGCATTTTCTGTGTAATTGTCTTCATAGCTGTTTGAACACAACACTGTGCGGTCGGGATTCAAGCCTCTCCCGGTCCTCTACTCTGTCTCTTCAGATAAGGTGGACAAGCCCGTCGCCATGAACATCAAGTTCCGCCTGGCCGACGAGGGCGAGGTGGAGGACGAGGGCAGCGCCCGAGGACCCACCCTGAAGTTTGTCCTGGAGAAGGGCAAGGTCCTGTTGGAGGAAGAGGAGGAGGAGGAGGAGCAGCAGAGGGGTTCTCTGCACTGCGCCTCTGCCCCAGTTGGGGGCAGCACTGAGGCACCGTGTTCAGAGGCACAGACCTCCTCTAGTGGGCCCACGGCAGGGGACACGGAGCCTTGACACCAGACCTCCAGACGGACAGGTCCCACTACCTCCCGACGCTGATCCCCAGCCAGTGTCTCGTCTGCCTGAAGGACCTCATTGCCACAGGACACTGACCATCGCCTAACCCTGAGGAGAGGCTCAGTCTAGCGGTGGGGTCCCTCCCACCCTCTCCTCACTAAGAACCAGATCTGAAATTAACTGGTAATAGAACTCGATCTGCTTGTTAGGTGGAGACATGCTGCTGATGTAGCCTGTGATGAGTCTGTGCTGCAATAGCCTTACAATAGATCCGTTAGTACTGGGATGATTACGGAGAATAGTTCTATCTAGGTCAAAGCTTTGTTTCAATAGAGGTAAGACCATACAATTAGACATGGATAAAAACGGTTGTGTGTGTGTGTGTGTGTGTGTTTGTGTGTGTGGGTGTGGGTGAGTGGGTGAGTGTATTGGGGGGTGGCATGTGTGTGATTACAGATGAATGCCAGATGTAGATACATGACTTATACTGCTTGGAGGTAAAAAGACGGGACCTTCTGACCAAGGTAACTTGTACCATGTTATGGTGTCCAGCTCTGCTCTGTACTGTAATATCTGTAGAAGAAAGGGATATACTGGGGGCCTCTTAGTATGTAGAGCACATACTGGTATTTATTTTCTGCTGGTATCAGGGATATTCAATAGTGAGCAAAACTTTGTGTGTGTGAGAGAGAGATAATGAGACAGGAGAGGTCATCAGTACCGACTCTGCCATTGCACAAGGCCAGGAGTGGGCTTAGTGATGCATTTTATGCCACCGTTGTGGGTCAGCCAGTCCAGGGAGTGGGTCTGTAGCCTCGTATGGACCAGTCACGTTGATGCTGGGCCGCTGGTTGGATGTTCAGGATGGCCTCTTTACTAGTTCCTCTGTGCCACCAGAGTCCACCTTACTGCCATGCACTTTGGAACAAGGCACTTTCCTTTAACAATGAACCTTGCAGGACAGACGGCACAGCCTGTGTGTTGTGTGCAAGTGTGTTTGTCTGTTAGCATTTTTATTTTCTTCTAAAATTAGATTTTTTTTTTCACACGACATGTTTACACAGCATGTCCTTTAGATGGTTTGATGGCTTTCTGTACTTTTCATTGCTGGCGTACGTGGTTATAACAGTGCAACATGTATGTCACACAAATGTGCATTGCTTATCTTTTTTTGCAGCCAGTCCCTTTGGTGTTTTGGACCATTCCTCTCCTGGTTAATACCACCACTGTCCAATCATGTATGTGTGGGTTGTCTGGTATTTTAATGATTTCATACAATATAAGTGGTCCATGACTTCCATCTTTTGCTGGGATTATAGGGACTTTTTTGTAATCAACAGCAGTATTCTGTTGTGCCAGACAGAGAATGAAGTATTTTCTGTAGGACAGCAGTCCTCTTATGACACTGCTCAGTTCAGTTTTACTCCAACATGGCCAGTATGCATGAAAGGCATGTCAGTATACCTCGGGACTTGTACATGGCCTCTACGACCAATTACTGTTGCATCACAAGACATGGCCATGGACCCAAGAATGGGTTCGTCTGTATAGGTATTCATTCTCTAAATGTGATCTGTCATTTGATGATAGCTGGATTTCAGAAAGTGCCAAACGGATAAAGCCTAACTCATGTTGTCGACTACATTCTTGTTGTTTGTGGAGTGTGCGCCACAGCAATCTATCAATAAATTACAAATCATCTCATTTGTAAAAAAAAAAAAAAAAAAGCATCCTCTTAGTATGTCTTTTCAAACATATTCCATTGAATACTCGAACTGTAACAGAAATAGAATGTATGGTATAATGATGCATATCTAAAGGGTTGTTTCACTATTCAAATCATCAATAATGTGGTACAGTTTTAAAAGGCTTACAGTTCAGCAGAATTCCATGTGGTTACAACAAATTGTAGAATTAGTAGTAGTCTTCCGTCATCCATCAAATCCATAAGGAAATGTGTATGGCATAAAATTAGGGATAAAGAGTTTTGTAGACTAGATCATAGTTCCTTGAAAATGGTACTTGAATATGTAATCGAAGCAGCATAGGAGTAGCATAATATATCTTATAGAGGCGTCATCATAATAGAAAAAAAGTGTGTAAAATTCCTTTATTGAGCAGTGAAGCGCCACTTAAAATGTGACTGATCAAGGAAGCTCCTGTTGTGAACATTTGAATGATGCTCTTTAAGGAGAGTCATCAAACGTTCTGGTGGTACATGTTGTTTTAAGTACTCTGGAGAGCAAGGTCAGATATGGCACTCAAGAAGTTCAAGATTCGGCAGTGACATCAGAGTAGCCCCATTAGTTAGCATTGGCCAGAACCATTTGTAGATGAGATGTAGATGATGATTTCGAATTGTTTGGATTGTGTCTATGCTACCTACTACTGCATTTTTGTGTACCGAGTTCTCATTTTAAGTATGCATTTTTGGATGGAGGCGACCAAATTTGGAGCCCATCAGTTTCAGCGCCCATGGAACACAGCTATTGACGGGTTAGATTAAGTTCAGGTGGGAATGGCAGGAAAGGTCCCGAAATTCACTGTTGAAAATCATGGAATTCCCCATATATTCTTTGATGAGGCTTTTCTCAGAAAGAATATACACATAATTTATGAAGTTTGAGACACTCCATGTTCATTCAGGTAAATAGACTTTGTTCAGTACGTCAGCTAAGCCATTCAATGCCTTTATGATTACCCAACCAACCCAATTTGTTTACCGGCAAATTGGTAACAAAACCAAGGCAACAAACATATACTTTGACCTGTCGTCACGCAAGAAGGTAAAGAAAATAAATACAATTTTGTGTTGTTGTCTTTTCACACATGAAAGATAGCTACTAATGCAAAACTACTAGACATAATATTGTATTACTCATGATGATGCACCAGTGAACAACTGACGTAAATGTAATTACATTACCATTTTTGTTATTAGATTACATGTAGACTGTATTAAACAGTCAAAATCATTTAAATCACCGAGCCAAATTCGTAGATAAAGTTATAGTAGTCCACCCTATTAAAATGGTCGATTCCATAACTGGGGGCGGCACGGTGGCGCAGTGGTTAGCACTGTTGCCTCACAGTAAGAAGGTCCTGAGTTCGAATCCCGCCTGAGGGCCTTTCTGTGTGGAGTTTACATGTTCTCCCCGTGTTAGC
>JAVQJS010104236.1:0-19899 GCA_036024795.1 Galaxias rostratus | reverse complement strand
CCCAGCCCCTCTGTGTGTGTGTGTGTGTGTGTGTGTGTGTGTGTGTGTGTGTGTGTGTGTGTGTGTGTGTGTGTGTGTGTGTGTGTGTGTGTGTGTGTTTGTGTGTGTGTGTGTTGGAGGACTGTGGGAAGGAGGGGGTGGGGACGTGGAGACACAGGTCCTGTCTCAGACGAAGGGGACAGGTGTTGGGGACAGGAGGTGCCGAGCAGCCTGGGGGTGTGGTCAGAGGGTGACACACCTGTCATTAGTGGCTCAAAGAGAGTCGAGTTACAAACACACACACACACACACACACACACACACACACGTTTGTGTATGTGCTCTGGCTCGCAAGTCCAGGCTAGCACTCAGTCAGGGAGTGCAGATTTCAGAAAGGAATCACCATGGCATTAGGAACCAGGTCTCTATTTACCACTTAGGGCATCATGATATAGCCAGATTGTAATATTGATTGCCTTGTGTTTTCATATGTCTGTGAACGAGTCAGTGCGTTTGAGAGGAGTTCTCAGGCGGGATCATCTGGTATGGTCTTCTGTGGTCTTCGTGGGTCCTACAACTTCATACGACATGAAAAGAGCAGTAATATTTGTCCTGTGTCCGACCATCCAAAATGTTACAGACGCTTTTGCATGTCAGTCCCTATGTATGTACATTTGAGGGGGCCACTTGCACAGTGCCAATCACTGTGAGTCCCCTTGGTTAAGACAATGAAGTTCCACTTCAAAAAAGGAAAATTCAAAACAAGGTGCTACATCGGTATAAATCAAGTCATAAAACGTTTTCAATAAAACTTTATGACCCATGATCGACTTTTTCCAGAACGATGGACTTTCTCTGACTTAGGTTTGGCAAGTGACCTCCTCACTGGAAGCGAAGTGAGTCAAAAGCATGTTTGGTCATTGTCAAAAGCATGTTTGGTCATTGGAAGAAAATGGTAAACACACTCAATGGTTGCTGTTTATTTGGGGGAGGGGGAGGGGGGGGGGTCATCTGACAGCTTGAAGACATCTAGCCAGTTTCACCACAGCCTGAACATGTCCAGCAAATATTTATCTCATAAAAATAATTGACCTAGTGCAGCGTTGGGTCTCTGAATTGAGCAACATGATTCCAGGTCTCCCTGAGTTCCACAACAGATTGTGAAGACGCAGCGTGGTGAAAGGCGACACCCATATTTGTGGCGCATGCAGTGATTCAGTATTACCGAGGCTATGGTGAGATAACCGTCTGCCCCCCTGGGGGTGTGTGTTTCAGGCAGGTGCATTTGGGTGCCCTGCGGCTCCTTCAGGGACACGACAGGGTGAAGCGAGAAATGGGAGCCCGGCTGTGTGGGGGTGGAAGGGGGCGGGGACGGCATGCTGTCCTGCAGCCACACAAATATTCTAAGCAGCTCTCTCTCTCTCTCTCTCTCTCTCTCTCTCTCTCCCCGGTCCATCTTTCACTGATTGGAATGTGTGGGGACAGTAGAGGAGTCCCAGGTCCCTCCCTGGCGGCCCCTCCAGGTCCGAACAGGCCCTGACAGGAGGACAACAGTGCACCTTGCACCTCTCAGCACCACCTCCCGCCCCCCGGGGGCCGCATAGCTGCGGAACACGAGGGGAGAGGGAGATGGGGGGAAACAGATAGGTCCGAAAACTCAAGAGGCTACAGGTGGTGGCCCGCCTCTCTGTGCTTACCTCAGCGCCCTACAGTTGAGTGTCCAGAGACCACGGCAATGCGGAAAGTCCCCGGAAGAAACGACACCAGTCTCAGCTTTTTCATTCTGAACCGTTCCATGCTGTACTCAATGGGATGACAGGGGGAAAAAGGTGGTCTTTACGTTTCCTTTTCTTTTCTTCCATGGTTTCGCCATCTCCTTGAATGCCCTTTGTTGTTGTTTTTACTGCACGTATTCATGCACTTCCCTTTCTCCGTTGCAGGTCATGGCTTGCTCGCTTGCCATCTGTTTTTACGAGCACTCTAATGCTCCCTGTTCCACATACAGAACAGCATGCGGAGGAGTTTCAAATGAGACATGCATGCATCCTCGGCTCATCGCTCAGTGTCTCACAGCGCATCAACAAGAATTCAGCCTTCAAATCTTTTATGACTTTGCGACCAGGGGACAGTCAATTGAAAGTCGTACGTCAGGGACAGGGATACATTTAAGTCCTGCTCATGTGGCTGTGCCTTTTCAATGGATTCATTTCAATGGTTTGGATTGGGCCCTGATCTTTTACAGACAATTGCAACGAGCGTCCTCTTGTCTGTTTGTTGCCCAGCCCATTCATGCTTCATCCTCTAACCTCTGACAGAGCAGCTCTGCGTAGGAAGAGTCATACACACAAACACACACACGCACACACACACACACACACACACACACACACACACGTACGCACACACACACACGCACACACACCGGAACTGGAGGTGGGCAGGAAACGGTATGTACCACAAGGAGGCCATATCCTGGCCTTGGAAAAACCTGCTTTATTTGTCCAGAGATGTGGGCTCTGCGAAAGAGAGCGTCTTGGACCTGTGTGTGTGTGGACTGTTCCTGTACACTCTGTCCCAGTCAAACAGCAGCCACTGCACCATGTGCCAGTCCTCTGCTCAGTCCAATCTCCACCCCCCCAAAAAAGCAAGTCACTCATTTTGACTTTCCAGGCTAGAGCAGCCCTCTAATGCCTCAGCCACCCGTCAATCCAGCTCTTCCTGTTGCTGTTTGTTCCAGATCTCTACCTCCGACCACCTTACTAAACAGCACACTTCCCAACTCCAGATATCCGCCCAGGATTCACAGTTGACTCATTACTGTTAATGAGCAGCAACACGTTATGAACTAGATAGTAAAGTTTTTGACACAGCCTCACCCCTATAAAGACGAGAGGAGAAGCGGGCCGTCATTGTTCTGCAAGGGCCTTGTCTTTCTCGAGCCTTTCGGCATCAAAGCGACAGACAGCTCCTTGCGTAAGGCAGTGGGTAACATTACCCCAGCGACTAAACCCTCCGGATTTGAACCTGATCCGCAGTGAGTCAGTTCATTTCTCAGACTATGACATTAAACGCACGCAAACACCCGCAAAACACTCATACCCACAACATGCACGCTCAAAAGTGATATCCGGCAAAGCCAAGCATAGGAGTAACCATCACACACACACACACACACACACACACACACACACACCCACTGCCACACAGACACACAGCTAGTCCCTCATAACCATGTCCGGAGCCGCACCCAGATGCTTTTTATCAGCGCCTTAGGATGGCTCTTGTTTATACGAGCCTGACAGACCACTTCCTGCAGCCTCAAACAGTGGTGCCACGGAGGGAAAGAGAGGAAGAGAAAGGCCGAGAGCGGGGCTGTTTGACCTGGCAAACGGTTTGGAGCACACCGGGCTTGGCAAAGGACTCGGTGCTCTCTGATCTGGGGTCAGCGGAGAGCAGCGTTTCCTGTCCTGCACTGCAATGTGACTGGTCTATGAGGAACGCAGCCAACATGGGCCCTTTCTATTTCCCCACCCCTGACTCGTCCTCCTGTCCGACGGCAGGATTGTATGTCAGTCACTAATGGCTTAGGAATGTCACATTAAGGGGCACACGCGTGACGCTGCGGACATTAAACCACACCAATAGGGCCAACATGATCTCCCCCAAACGAACACGCACACACATACACACCTACACACACCCACACACTTCAAAACCCAGCGACAGGGCCGGTGATCTCATTGCCTCAAAGCTAGTGAAGGATAGTGCACCTCCTCCACACACCAAGCCCCAAAAATGCCCCCCTGGCAAGAGGGCACATCTTGGATTTCACTGCTTGAGAAAAGAACTACAGAAAGGAGTAATTCACTTATTCGTTGAAGTTATGCAATGACTGTGCAAACGTTTCCCCATTTGTAAATATTTACATGACCCATTTTAGCTCCCTCTTAATAAATCCTGAATGTTGTCCATAATCTGTTTTCTCTGGAAGTCCCACAAAGGTTCTGCCTGTCCCCCCATCCGGCCACTGCTCCTCTCTGTCTGTACCCACCAAACCTGACACCATCGGGGGATCAAGCAGAGTTCACGCCCTTAGCCTGATTCTCCGTAGAAAATCCCCCATGTCCAAACCCTGCTTTATAGTATTTGTGTGTGTGTGTGTGTGTGTTTTAGGGTGCTGTTTACATTACACAAGCTAACACACAGGTAACCCGATCCCCAGCCCTGTTGCACACCCCTCTAAACGCCGCAGCCAGAGGAAACACATTGTTACCTCACCAAGACAGGCTGGCGTCAGTGGTGTGTGGGTCAGGAGGCCAGCGGGCCAGAGCCGACACATTGTTGCCATATGGGCTACCTGGTGGCTCACACTCCTCAGAGCTCGGAGTGTGTGGCTATGGTGTGGGAGTAGAGCCACGTGACAGACCAGTGAGTGGTGGGCCGCGGTTCCCTCCCCACGCTCCCTCCACATCTGGAGCCTGTGTGTCAGGCCCCCAAGAGTCTCGTCTCCAGCTGGGATCTCACCCTGCAGCAGGAAATGGGTCAAGGGGGATTCCCACACTCAGCTAATTTCACACTGGCTATCTCTCAGGCTCCTTCATGTCACGCATTCGGACATCCTCGCTCTCCACGTACACCCTTCTATTTTCCCCCTGTTCTGGACGGTCCCACCATTTTGCCTGCTTTCTTCCCTCCTTTTTTTCGCCCTCTGCTGTGCTGCCCACCAGTTCCTCCATGTATCCCCTGTGTTGCATGTGCTGCTGCCCGTGTGCGATGGCTACCTTGTGTGCCCGGCGCTGACAGCTCAGCAGGTGAGTGCAGGTGTTCCCCACTCTCTTCAACACTGGGCAACACAAACCTGTCTGCACTCCTACAACTGCACACACTTGTCAACGACACACAATGCCTTCTCGTCAGGTCTTACTCACTCAATGCTCTGCTGATTAAAATGTATGCGTGTTTTCTCATTGTAAATACTCCGCCGGGGCGGCTACAAAACCGTTTGAAGCAAACCAGCGACAATGTTTCTGAATCTAAGAACAAAGCTTTATTATTTACATAAAGGCAAGTGGGTCATATAGTAAATAGAATCGACTCTTTGGTACATGATTACAAGTACATTTTACATTTTGTTATACGTTTTTTTAAAAATGGCACATCTTAAAAAAAATAGGTGGTACCAGTTTAGGGATTTCTAAACCTTGACATGTAGGACAGCTCAAATCGCTGTCCCATATTTGTACACTTACAACAAGTAAACACATTTTTACTTTGGAAAGGGGTATGGCTAGCAGTGTCTTGGTCCAACAAGCCTTACATTATAAAACTAACAATTACCAGTCATCTAATATTTCAATGTGTACGTGTGCGCCTGTGTCGGAAAGAGTGAATGGGTGTGGGGTGATAGGGACTGAGAACACAGCTAACGCATCTCTCAGCACTCGGCTTCCAAAGAACACCATTCTGACAGCTGTCTCAACACACGTGCACACACACACACAGCTGCTCTTATGCATGCATGCCGTGTATGTAGAGTATGGTGAGGGATGACATCTCCTTTCTGCACACAAATATACACACACAGGCAGCTGCGGCATCATGGCCAAAGTCCCGGACCGGCCGGCACCGAAGGGTTTCCTGGGAATTAACTGCATGTCCAGCTGCCACTCAACGTGCATGCGCGCGCGCGCGCGCACACACACACACACACACACACACACACACACACACACTCTAACAGCCAGACGAATGCAAGGATTGCATAGCATGTGCACATCATGTCAAAATATAAATTGGAAAAAAACGTTGTTAATCAGAATTGAGGCAAGATTCATCGATGAAAGACACTCTGTAACACGATGTAAGAACGCCTGCTCCTCTGTCTCTTGTCTCTGCTTGTTTTTTTTGTCTGGGGGGGGGGGGCTACCCATTTAGTGGCTGGCCACAAAAATAGCCGCTGTGCACTCTCACCCATGTCATTTCGGGGGCCAAATGGGCTGGTATGCATAGCCATTTGCCATGATGTGGGGCCGTGTGTTCAGCGAGTCAGTCGGGGTCGTCTCCGTACTGGAGGTGAGGGGGTGGGGGGGGGGGTGCTCTATGAGGCTGGACAGCACCCATGCGCCGTGTGTTTGTGCAGCAGGGACATGCGGCTGAAGGTCCTGGAGCAGGAGCTGCACTGGTACTTCTTTACCTCCGAGTGGGTCTGCATGTGGGCACGCAGGTTGGAGCGGTCTGCAAACGCCCTGTTACAGTGCTGGCAGGAGAACGGTCGCTCGCCTTGGGGGGAAGGGAAGGGAAGACAAAGGTTATCCTCCAAATGCAGAAATTGAGTGGTGGCTAACGAGTGGCCTTGAGGCCAAAAGGTCTATCCCTGTGTCTTTGTTTTTCAAATGATACAAACTAGGCTATCAGGAACAAAAGAGTCTCCACCAAGTCCATTTCAACTGGCCACTCAAGACCACTCCATGCTGACTGATTGGCTGGACTAACTTTTCACGCATAAACACAGAGGGCCTCAGATAAGAAAGCACCATGCAAAGCAATAACATTTGTTTACACCTCAGGACTCGTCAATGAATATCAATGACCAGCCCTGCGCTGGTTTTAACCAGTCTTAACACACAATGCTACTCTTTGGGGCCAGAGATAGAGATTACAGATAGGAGTCAGTATAAACAGACTTTAGTAATCTCTTTCCTTCACCACTGTATGCATTTGTTTTCAACCTATCTGCTCTAAACTCACCGGTATGTGTGCGGATGTGTCCTCTCAGCAGCCAGGGTCTGGAGAAAGCCTTCCCACATGTGGTGCAGACACAGGGCAGGGTGTGAGAGCGGATGTGCATCTTCAGCGCCCCGAGGCTGGTGTACTCCTTAGGGCAGTGTTTGCAGTTGAAGCCCGAGCGCGAGGAGGCCTGGCTGGGCAGCGCAATGGACAGGCTCCCTTCCTCCTCCCCACCGGGGCTGTGGGAGAGCTGGTGGCGGGTCAGTGCCGAGGCGCTGCTGAAGCCCGTGCTACAATTCAGGCAGTGGTAGTTGTCGTGGAGGCCGTCCGGGCTGGGCGGGTCAGAGGTACGCCCACCATCCTCCTCTTCCTCTCCGCTGCTGCTGGACGGGGAGCTGCTGAGGTCCAGGGGTCCCAGGGGTAAGGAGGGCAGCGTGGGTGAAACAGGGTCAATGGGGGACAGGGGTGCCGGGAGAACATCAAAGTTGTTGAAGACCAAGCCTGTGGGGATGCATGTCATGGCCGTGCTGCTGTTCCGAGATGGAAGTTCAGCAAGGGGGTAGCACTCCGGGATGACTGCTATGAAGAAGAGGAGAAGAAAAAACGGAGGGAGAGAAAGAACGGAAATAGAGAGTCAGGTGGCTTTTCACTTACATGGTCAGATGATTTAATTACACAGTTAACTTGTTTTCATTCCTGGTGTCCTGTTACACTCAAACTCTCTATTCACCATGGCCCTGACCTAGCTTATTCCATTAGCACATTTTCCAATTGACCAAAGAAACACTATATTGTGTGTCCCTAGGAAAGAGTCAGGCTCAGCACAACATACACAATACATAGTCACCAACTTGTTGACTGTGCATATTCTAACCAAATTATCCCAAGAGTTCATTTGCACTGCAATAATCCTTCTTTAAAGCATTGCTTAGCTACTCAGATCTAAAATACGCCTGACGAGTAGTGTAGAGTATGACACAGTCCGTATGCAACGTCGTTTTTAATAAACTTAGTTGCAGAACTTGCAACAATACAAATATGCAATCACGGTTGGAAGCGCATCGCATGAGAGCACATTCCCGTTATCTGTGCATTTAAAAAACACAGCCCAAATGTTTAATTGACTACTTATACATCAGTATTGAAACTTACCAGTCTGACTCTCCAACTCACTGTAATTTGGTTTCTTATTTGAGAAATACTTCTTTACAAGGAATGACCGAGGCATTTTTAAAAGTTGTTGTGGATGAATGTGACGAGAAAACAATTTCCAAATATGCTGGGGTCTAGATTCTCGAGTCTTCGAAAACACTCAGAACTTCACTCCTCCGTGCACACTAAATGTAGCTGTCCATTCTTCGGTTCAATAATAACTTATTTGCGGTTGAGAATTTACTTGTCCTCAACAGAAAACTCTTTCCTAGCCCTGTATATAAGTGACTGACTGGCTTGATATAGCGGTCCACAGTCAAAGTGCGGATTGGGCGGGGTTATTTCAAGTCACACCCTTCTGCTCAAGAAGGAGAATAGTTGCACGCTACTTAACATTTACAATAGCAGGTGCGTAATCCAAGGCTAATCACGATAGACGCATTTTATTCGATCTAAATTTCTGATCGTCAGGGATCCTTTTCAATATAAAATAGTATTAGAGCTTACTAACAGGCTATATATAACCGGTAAAGTTCCATGACAAACGCGATGATCGATGGATACAACATTTCTTTACAAAATAACAAAAAATCTTGTCAGTTAACTTAACTCACCCCAATAAATATTTTTTTTTGACGTATGACCCTCTCAAAGTTATTGGGCAATTGAAACTTGAGCGTCCCCTGTTGGGTTTATGAAAGACCCAATTTTAGGGACAAAGAGTTTTTTTATTATTAAGTTCCAGGGAGAAGAATATTGTGAATGTAAAAAATAGGCTACGGCAAACAGGAATGATTTCCCAGTTGTTTTACATTTGGTGCCAATAAGACTAACGGGACCTAATTTTAGGACTTTGGACTTTACAAACTTTTTAAAAATTATGTAATTAAAAATGTTTGATGTATTAAATGATGTGTAAAATTGGGATCCGTAATAACAGAGCACTATTTTTGCTACGCTTGGAACTATAGACAAGAGCATATAAACTCCCCTATTAACGCTGCATTTCATAATGCAGCGAAAAATTCAGATAGAAATTTAAAAAGCGACCATGTTGATCTTATTTTGTTTGAGGTCTAACTTTCTGCCGTGCGCAGCCTAATGAGTCACACCTGAGTTTTAATGCAAGAGCCACTTACCCCCATAGTGCAGACAGTTGTATCAACGAACAACAGACAAGAGCACCGCTCTGATTGCCCGGTTCTCAATCCATGTGATCCCATCCCTCTGTGAAGCACTGTGGGACGCCAGTCAATTGCGTTGAAAGAGGACGCTGTTTTCCTGCATGCGGCCACAGCGGGACAGACTTAGAGAGAAATTAACGAGTTGTCAGAAACAATGTGATGATAAAATAGTGCTTAAAGTGCCATGAATGCATCGATCCGATTGTCCCTTAGGGCACCCATTAAAACTACAAGGGTTACACAGGGGCTGTTGTACATTCTACAAAGTTGGCCTAATTGATTAAACGGGGTTTTATATAGGGTATACAGTTACAAAGAACTGTTCTTCACATCTTGTACTCAAATATTAGATCACTTATTTAGCTGAAACAAATTTCGTGTCCAAACCTTTTAACGGTGAAAGAAGTTGTACAGAGCTCTATCATGGTTATTAGATGCTGGTGGCCGTTAAGATGCAATGTAAAAAGACCCCGACTGCCCTATTTAGCATAGTGAAGAGGGTTCAAATTTTTTCTACAGTGCACGGGAAGGGTTTTGGGGTGTTCACCTGAAGACGCCTTTGTTCTGGCACATTGGAATGTCACGAAATGCTCAAAAGTTCACACGTCGTTACAACGATAGTTTACACTGACGCCGAGGAGACTTGCGGTCAGAGGGCAATGCTGTTGTAAAAGGAATAGGCAAACAGTAGAAACGTAACCTTCAATAAGCTATGCATCAACGTGACATCATGTATAAAAAACAATTCGTGGCATTTATGAATAAACCATGGTCCTAATTATTTCTGAGTGGAGGGGTATTGCCATGTAGGCCTATAGAGTGCATGGAGAGATCTGTCACAGAAAGGTCTTGTTCAAATCGCAAAAATACAGTTTGTCGAAAAGGGGGCAAGATAAAAAAAAATTTACGTCAGGACTCACAGAACGAAAGGTCGGTTGAGGAGCTGTTCAAACCAGAGGCTTTTAGCCCAAGGGGTCATTTTAGTCCAAGAGTCTACACCACGGATTAAAAGTGACCCGCGTTTTTATTGTATGTTTCTTTGCGATACATGTATTTCATTATTCAGGTTTTCCTAAATGAACTTGTTCTTTGTCATAAAAAAAACCCTTGCATATATCTTGCATATATTTTTGCTTTCTTACTTTTAGAATAAAAGTAATGTTTGTATCACTACCCCTCTAATGCACAACATGGACCCTCACGCATTTCCTATGGGATTTCATGCATGGCTGAGCATTCATTTGCTTTAACTTTTAAAAGCTATTCATTTTAGAGTGAATTATTCCAACTATTGATTAAATGTCTTCTTTTTGATTACCACACATCATTATTTAACTACTTTCTTTCTTACTCTATGAACAACAACTGTTCAATCAAATATTTCAAAATTAAACACGTGGGTCGAATTTGAAAATGAGTGATTTTGACCACACAATAATACATTTTATATTTAAAATGTGGTTGTTTTTCACTTTGTGTATATGACGTATGTTGTACAAAGATTACTAATAAAAGAAACAGACTAACATGATATTTAAGTGTAGTGCACACGTAGTGTAACTGTGGTAAAGGTTAACTGTGAGTAAAATAACATTCAATAAAACATGGGTACAGAACAAACTGCTATCTCAGGGCTTACATGTCTGACAAATGACGCAAATGACAGCTACATGTTTGTGCTTCTTGCACACGGGTGGCAACATGGTAAGCTGTGTGTCGAAAAAGGTAAGGCCATTGTCCCCTGGAACACCATGAATGATGAAAAAGAGGCGAACGAAAACAGTTTGAACCCCATCCAAACCCAAGACATGATCCAGTACTGGGACAAAACAAAATAAATACCAGAGGCAATGGATCTGATGCTTTGCACCTACTCCAGGAAGTGGCGAACAAGCCGGTGGTCCGTGGTGCTCTGGCACAATGTGTTGTGTGGATGTTGCCAAACTCTGTGCCTAGGCACACCACCCTGGGTACATGGGTGGTGTGACCAACCATTGTTGCTATTAACGAAGAAGTTGGGCAATATGCTTGTTGTACCACACATGAAAAGGTGACTGGAGGGCATGCCCCCACTTTCTAAAACACATTATAGAGGTTTTGAGTAGATGTGGGTTCAAGAAAACAACTAAACACGGCCCCATCTGATTTTATTCTATTTGTTTTATTCAGTTTGATTTTGTCACATTCCACACATTTAACTACAGCTGCACCACAGTTACACAACAGTTCAATATCAGTGTAATCACTTATCAGTCATCTGTGATTGTCATGTGTCACAAAGTCACACATCAGCATGTTTTACATATCAAATGTATTATTGTGAGGTCCAAATCAGTGCTATCGTAAATATTTAATCAAAACATAACTGGATGATATGTTTTTGTTCCTCTAAATCGCACATTCATACATGGGTCATGTTTGACCCGTCTGTTTAAACTCGCTATATTTGTAGAAAAACTGTTCTCGTTCATAGAGTAAGAAAGAAAATAATTTGATTTTTGGATAACAAAAAACAACAAACAAAAACATAGAAACAAAAAAAGTATTTAATGTATATTAAATGATAAAATGTATAGATTTAAAACGAGTTCACATAGAAACACTCAGCCATGCATTAAATCCTATAGTAAGTGAATACGGGTCATTTTGACTCATGTTGTGCATTAGAGGGGGTATGCATAGCTTGTGTATCAAAAGGTTAAATACCCTAGTTTAACAACACTTACTAATTTTACTCATACAATAAAACATTTACTATGCTTTGGACTAAAGAAAGGATTGTACAACGGCATCATCCATTTCACTATTGTATTAGATTTTATTTACTTTGAATTAGATTTTGTTACCTATTTTGATATAATCTATTGAAATGTCCGTATCAGCATTAGGTGTCGAAGAGACACAAGAATTTTATTGCATACTTTTGCCTCTGTAAACGTTATGCATGTGACAATAAAAAACCCAGAAACCTTGAAACCTTGAAACCTTGAACTATTGATATTTCAATTCATGGGGTATGTTTTTCATATAACAATAGCATAACATTATAGCAAACCTTTATTAAGTGCATTGCAAAAGGAAGATACTGGGCAATAAGGATTCGAAGTTAAGGGCAAATCTCATCATAAAAGGTGCATGTCTATTTCAACAGGATGCTTTTAAGTCACCAGTGCACTTCAAACTGCTCTGTGCGCCTTTGTCCATCAAACGGACGTGATCCGTCGAGACACTATGACACTGACAACATCAAAGAAGACGTTGTTCCTTTGTTTCGCTATTTTACATCCACCCGCTGTAGAAACGTTCTGAAATACTTTTTTTCTTGTTGAAAACCTAAAAGCAAAGCGCAACTCTAAATGATTCCCCTGTGTGGTCAGGCTATGTGTTCTCTTGGGAATCCACAGAAGACACTCCAGTGTATTCTCTGGCTTACCTTCACGATGACTTTCAGACCAAAGCATGCTCAGTCCATTCTGAACTGGAAAGAGTACTGATGACTCATTTCGAGGCCCATTAGGTGGAATTGTTTGTTATGGTTAAGCCACTTCTCTGACTTCCTGCTACAAAGGCAATTTGTGGAGGAGGATTCCATTCAGTCTCAGATAACTAAATTTTAAACCAAGGTCCAGAGGATGTGTGGCGTCATCACCTGACGTGTAAATTATTCTGAAACTTAGACCTTTATTGGTTTAGCATAATTCTTCTGCCTGTGTTTTATTTTGGAGAAGATTAACATGTGTCTTTCTAGTGTCCACTCACTTCATTGATGTGACTGAGGCAATAGTTCTATTTTCAATTTGGAGTTCCATAGATGTTCATGCCATTGGATGGAAGCGGAGGCTTAAGGCTTAAGATGGTCAGAAGGGAGTAGGGGCCAGGCAACGTTGCTGTGCACAGGTCCACCACAATCCCAGCGGGGGTGAGATAAGGTATTCTCAAGGAATGTGGGGCAGACCAGGTCGTATAAACTCCCACTCACAAATATCACTCACACTTGGAGAGGCACGGCCACTCCTTACAAATGGCTTGATAATCAAAGCCATACACTTTTAAATTATTAAAATGTTCAGTGTAGTAAAACATGTATTTTCATGTCAAAAAGGAGGTAGTGGTTCAGTTTAATATTTATTGAATTCACTTGCCAGGTGGGAGTTTACAAAACAGAGAATGTACAAACAACCGAAAGAAGTTAAAACCAAAAACCTTGAAGAACAGGAAGATTAGCTGTTTTATTGAACAGACTGTGTCTGGCTCTTACGCGGCCATCCCCACGGAAGGTGTTAAAAACCAAAGATGAGCAGCACTTGAATTTGCATACAGTCCGGATCTGCATGTGAATGCCAGATTGGACACCATGTTCCTTGTTGTGTCCAGAACCACTCAGCTCCTTAGTCACTGAGCGCTCCTCCTGCTGCCCCACCGCTCATCTCCTGCAGCTATTGTTCACTGAAGCTGGTGGGCCTTTGCATCATATAAACCATTTTCAAGTATGACTCAAAATGCAATCATTCCGTATTTGAATGCAATGACATCATATGTGTGGTGTGAGTCATGATTGGTTGCCCGAGATGCAGCTTCCTGTGAGCCTAGAAGTGAAGAGCCTAACTGTTATCAAGCTAATAGTGTAAAAAATCATTTGAGGAGCCACCTTAAGATATTAAGTTAGAAATTCATAATCTTCGTACATGCATGGGATGTATGCTCTTCTGCTAGTGAATGTGTAAAAAATTAGTCGGTTCTTTGCTTTTCATGTTCAAAAACAGACATCCACTTGAGTATCGGTCTTTGAACCTTCACAGTAGGCGTGCGGTTTGAGTGGCCACAGCTGGATAAAGGCTATCAGGGACGGGTTAAACCTTTATGAACCTGTGCCACTAGACATAATAAGATGAGAGGTACACGTGCACGATTGTGTTTGCTTCACAAATAAATTCTGAATTAAATTTTGAGAACTTAACCTGAAAATGGCGATGCTATATGTCTGCATTTTGTTGGCTTATCTGATTTGTTTTGTTAGAGGCGTTTGGGTAGGCCTGGCCTTGTCTTTAGATTGGTAAACCCAATACATTTTTGAAACGGCTAATTAAATGGTTTTACTCTTCAATTACAATAAAACTTGAAATAAAGCAATTAAATAACTTTTTCTCCTCGAGTAATACATTATTGATTGTTCCACTGTTGAGTAGCAGCGCCAACAGTGTGCGCGGATAAAGAGCGCGCTAGGTTGGAGACTCGCTCTAATGAGAGAGTGCGCGTCCCGGTGAGTCGTCACTCTCCAGGGAGATGCTGCATCAACCTGTTACTCTGCATCTAGAAGAAAGAGGTAATGTACACGCGTTTTACTTTCCCGGCTTGGGGAGTTATCGGGAACGACAGCACACGGTCACATTTTGGGAGATTCGCTAATGATATTTGCTAACGATTTTTTTACTGTCAAGTACAGTTGCCGGTTTAGTTTAAAATCAGATGCCATACAAATCCGTGGCTCTTTTACAAAATAGCAGTTATGATTTATTTTGCACTGTTTTTCTGTTTCTGCATTAGATATATGATCATGTTTACTTTTTACAGATATTGGAACGACTAAATAGGAAAATATTAAGTTTGCCACATTCATGAAGTGGTATAATTGTCAATCTTCTTCATGATGGAGGACTTGGAAACCATGGAGACTAACAACAATTGTTCTTGGATGGGAGCTGATAGCAGTCCAATTCTGAATGTCTGTTTTATGCTACTGCTGGCAGTGACCATAACGTTAGGCAATGCAGTCACACTGACTGTGTTAATGGGTTCACGTCGATTCCGCACTCCTCAGGGGTACCTCAAGGCTTCGCTGGCCACGGCTGACTTGGCCGTGGGGGTCCTGGTAATCCCTTACTCCATCTACACGGAGACCATGCTGCACCTGCTGGGTGGCGACGCTCTGCCCTCTGTGCCTGATCCAACAGAGCGGGGCTTCACGCCCTGTCTCCTCATTGGCTCCGTGTTTGCAGGCTGCACTTTGGTCTCCGTCTCCACCATCTTCCTCCTGTCGGTGGAGAGGAGCATCACGGTGCTCCGCCCGCTGCACAAGAACGTGGTGGTGACCAAAGAAAGGACCCTTGCCGTGGTCCTCCTTTCCTGGCTCCTCTGCTTCGTCCTGGCCATCTCCCCGCTGCTCCACAGTGCGGACATCACCCTGGCATACAGCCACTGCAGCAAGATGTGTAACTATGCCTATGCTGCTGCAGGAATGCAAGCTCCCTCTCGCAACCAGGTAGGTTTTATATATAATTATATAACTTAATGCAAAAAAAAAATCCATTGTCTGCACTATTACTCTCCCCTTAAAGATCTCCCTCTCTCACTCTGTCACACAGAGCAGTAACGCAGGAGAGTGGAGCGTTATGCTCCTGTTCCCTGCCTTCGACCTCACGCTTCTGGGAGCCACCTCTCTCCTCAACCTTGTCACCTTCTCCGCCGTGCGCCGCTTTTGCCGCGCCCGCAAGAGCGTCCGCACCAACGCCGCGCACAAGCACAAGGGGCCGACCTTCTCCGACCTGCGGGCCGCCAAGACCATCCTTATCCTCACCAGCCTGCTGTCAGTCTCTGTAGCTCCAGTGGCGGTCCTGGTGGTGGGCAGCGTGGCGGGTTTGGACTGGTGTCGATTCTCCTTCTACGCCTTCTGGATCCTGGCCTGCAGCAGTGGGTGGAATGTTCTGGTCTACAGTGCTCGGCACCGGGGGTTCCGTTTGCGGGCACGGGAGCTGTTTTTGGGCCGGAGGGGCACTAGGAAGAGGCGGGCTGGGGGCACGGCCACAGCTAGGTCGCCCACCATGGGGGTGAGTCAGGGTCACTCGGGCCACTGTGTGACTGTCCTCAGGCACGTTCTCACGTCCGACCTCACCCTGGCTCTGAGCCTAGTGCCTCCAGAGACCAGCACTACCAACGTGCCCAGGCGGGTGGCGCTGCTGCTCCACAGTGCAAGTCCTTCTCTTGGATACAGGCGGACTTGAGCTTCCTTGTAGGAGTATTAACGCTCGCTGACACAGCACTCAGCTGTGCTGCACTATGGGTCTGTATGGTGGAAAACTGGATTTCATTTGTGTGAAATGGTGCTGAACATATGCTGGGTTTCAATTTAATTTGATGTTGTTGATTAGAACAACTGTATAACGCTGGCTTGAGATGAAAGAGAGGACTTGGTTGATGCGCACACATCTCTTTGTGACAAGATATGTTACACTGAGAGAGTTTTGAAGCTTTCTCTTTAAGGACGTTTCCCACTGGCAACTGTAGTGATGTGGGCTTTCCATTCAGCGTTTCAAAGCTGTACATAACAACCTGATCAGATGAAAGGTCCTTTCATTTCTTTCTTTGTAAAGTTCAAACTTTTTAAAGAGTCAAAAAACGTACTGTGTGTTGCCAGGGCTGTTTAGAATGTGTTAACCTCCCCCAGATACTTCAAAATATGTTAACATTCTCTCATTATGATGGCTTACTTGTCATTGGCACTCACTTTTTTACCACCCACATATTTTGTTTATATTAGTGTTAAAAAATGTGTTGTTGCTTTCTGTTTTTTTTGGGGTGGAGATGGAAATGAACGACAGTTTAACAAACATGCAGTAACAAAACAAATAATTTACTGTAATGGTATGCAGTGGAGAAAGACTGACTTTAGTCAGTCAAATTAGGTTATTGACTACCATGGGTAATTTCAACCAATTCACAGAGCTTGGTTCTCATATTATTAAATAAACATTGCATTTTTGTTCAAATTTATTGGAATACATAACCTTGTAACGTTGATGGTGATTTTGTGGACGGCATTGTAAATAAAACACTCAAATACAAAACGGTATTTATTCAGTGATTGCTGAAAATTGCTGAATCTCACTCGGACTCACGCCTACCTTGTGACACGTAAGTAAGTTATGTAAACCCAGCAGATCCACTGTCTGCTCTTTGTGTCAGTGGATGTTTAGAGACTTTAGATAACAAGACTTAGGGAGGGTTACATTCCCGAGAGAGGAATCTCCATCTCTGGTTTGGTTTTATCTGGACATGAAGGGAGAAAGGTTGGCACTTCAAATAACTACATCTTGGAATGGCTTTAGAAGGTTAAGGACTGCGTTGCTGTGTAGTGTCTTCTGCCGCCAGCTATAAACTCTGTGTCTTAACTGGAAGGTACCCCGTTGAGGGAAGCCAATTTGTTTTGTTTTTATTCTGATACACACTTTGAAATGTTCTCTATTGCTGTAGTTAGTTACAAATTAACTTCTCTTGACTATCATGCTACAAGTACAAAACATTCAATTGAGCCAAAAAGAATAACAAATTGCCCAGTAGTTGTCTCTCATATTGCATGGCATTCCATCATATCCCCTCCATGTTCTGATTTTCAGGCATTACAAGAATCATAGCTAACAACGAAGGAAGACACCAGGCGTTTCGATGACAATGCTGAATTTCCTATCACTCATTACAAATAAATAGTAAATGGTGTCATCTACTGTCTGGTTGTGGAACTGTTCTTCTGCTTTCGAAGATTCTTTTTAAAGAAACCACAAGAGGGCGATAGACACCCACAAGGAAGAAATAAAATGGGCTGCTCCATTATAAATAGTTCAAGCAAAAGAACTTAAATAATAATTCAACCATAAACATGAGAATGTGTTAAGTTATTGCGAACAGGTTTATTTTTATGACATAAAAATCATCCACAAACAAGGGAGCTCCATTCCTTGAATGACTGTGGTCTCATGGGCAGATAGGCTTTATTGGAAGCATTGTGAAATGTGGGCCAATGCCTTGTTCCTTGCCCTTTCCCAAAATGGTCAACAAACTTTTGCGGTATCACAGAGTACATAACTCAGGTATTGCCAATGTGTCACTCTTTTTGATGTATGGAATAAATGGCATGTTCAGATAGGATGCAATGAACTCGGTACATTTTACCAATACCCCAATAACAAAGTTTGCGATTCTAAACACACAAAGTGTAAACTACAGTTGGGTCTATAACATTGGACTTTGCTGGACAATTTTTCTATGTGTTTCTGGCCATTCTGTATTAATAGTAGCTGTGAATAGTTGGTTTGTGAAACACCTATAGTATGTCCATAAAAACATATTTTTATAAAAGGTCAGGTCAGTTCTTTGATTAGCGTGTCATGACGAACCAGTTGCTTTTAGAGTGACTTGTTGTCCAACAGGCCACACTCAAAGGAATGGGTGAAAGTTTACATTTACTGCTCTATAATTACCTTGGCATTCACAAGAGAAGTTCAGAGAGTTCCAGCAGATGTTGTCGTCTGTGCCTGGATGAACTAACCTTTAACCAACATAGCAGTGCCAGATGGCTGAAAAAGTTGTTTATATTTCAGTATTTAAAAGATATTAACAGTATTTTCACTTATTGACATCAGTTGATATGCTGACATTACTTTTGGATCATAGAGAAAGTAAATCCATAGTTTGACACATTTAATCGAAAACAAAATCAGAAAATAGCAGTTATCCAACAATGAAATGCATTTATTTTTTTATTCAGTGTTGCATGAACCTGTCATTTCAATTACAAATAAAGGGTAACATATCAGTGGCCACAGCAGTATGGGAGTCTGAAAACATCCAGCAAAATAATCTCCAAATTGTCTGTTACAGAACAAGAGAGGCGTATGGATGCCCTTTCTCGTTCTGTGACTGGGAAGGTATGCCAGGTCCAAAACATTGGTTGGTACTAAATGTGCGTCTGCCCCCCTGCGCACAAAGTATGCGCACAAAGCCTACGTCCCCACCCTTCTGATAGTGGAGGTGCAACAGGAGCTATCTTCTTTCACAGCTGAGAGGCTACGTTGTTATTGGACCTGCAAAGGGAGCCCACAGTGTGCCAGGTTATTTAAGTACAAGTAAGACTACATGTTATGCAACCTGAGTTTGTGAGCATGACAGTGTGTGTACACAATAGAGCTGGAGAGAGAAGAAGCCTTTGTAAGTAAGTAATTGTTAACGTTTATGCATCAGATTTAGCGGACATTGTCCAATTAATTGAATGGGTATTTGTGCCCCTGCACCCCCACACACATTCAAAAATAAATCTGTACATTTCATGAGGTAAATGTAAACTTCTGTAAAACACCAACGTTACAAAATAAAAAAGGAAAATGAATTATAAACACATTTTTAGATCCATTGGTCTTTGATGTAATCCTTCCCACTATTTTTAGCCAGGGCCATGTTTTGGTTTCACATTGAGGGACACAGCTGAGCAGAGGGATCATCATCCTACACAAATTATCTGGGAAAAGGGCGGATGGGGCGGGGGGTAAAAAATTTGAATCCAGAGATAACTAGGTTCTCTTGTGTTTTGGGAAATATTTCTTACATTGCGATGTAGAACAAGTTCAAGATTAAAATAAGGGAAAAAAAGAAAATGATTTAAGAGCAGTTAGTTTTAATCACCCAGATAAGGAACATAGCCCTAATCCAGTGGTGTATTTAAATAGACCACTGGTTGAGTTTCATAACACCCTCAGAAGAGCCTGGATATGGGTGCTCCTCTGCCTGGTGTTCCCCAGAGAGCACAGTATGTTCCCACTCAGACCTCCAATTCAGGTTGACGGTGCCAAGGACAGCGCGCCACCTGCAGCCTTGCTTGCGTTAGCTTGTTAGGGAGCAGGGCCAATCCAGAGCATACATACATGGTGCGCAGAGTTCAGGCAAAACTTGAGGAAGAGATATTTAAATATATAGACACAGACAGACAGACAGACAGACAGACAGACAGACAGACAGACAGACAGACAGACAGACAGACAGACAGACAGACAGACAGACAGACAGACAGACAGACAGACAGACAGACAGACAG